>JAAAKE020013673.1:0-28427 GCA_010014785.2 Anisolabis maritima
TTTCGGACATCAATACTGACTGCGGCAGCAGAAGCATCACGTTCAGCCAGTGTTTTTGCGAGCTCAGGTAAAAGATCTCCCTTCCAATAGAGCTAAAAAAAAAATCACCCACTTCTTATGACCTCAGGAGCCTTTTAAAATGATTATGAAAGTTTATTAAATAAATTTTTAAAAATAAAAAAGTATTTCATTTTTTTCCAACCTGAAAAACATTTTGCCGACGCCCATGACTGCTTATAATTAGAAGTTTTAAATATCAAATTAACAATAATTAACAAATTATTCTTTGTTATTTTGTTATTAATCTCTTTGTTGGTATAACAACTCAAGTATAATATTCTCATCTTCAATGAGATTATCTAAGAATAAGTATTACAATTCTGAGTCGCCTTAAATTCAGTCGGTAACTTTACTCGTAAAAAAATTTTTTCTAACAAATTTCTATTTATTAATTAATTTTGTTTATTTATATTTTGCTTCAAAAATGGCTTGAATTTATTAATTAATAAAGAAAATTTTACTTCTTATTGGTTACAATTCTTAAAAACTTTAAAATACTTTTTCTTTATTTATTATTATAGACGTATTTTGTCGTTGTCCTTTGAGCATTTAACTTCAAAATATATTTCCAAAATTTTTTATTGGTCAATAACCCCAACCGAAAAACTTTTCGAATAAAATTTGTATTGAAAGACTTTACAACTTTTATTAAAATTTTTTTTAATTCTCTAGTTTATGCAAAAAATTGAAATAAACTAAAAAATATTAAAAATTTTTTAATTTTTAATTTGAACCTTTTGTTTTTTTCTGGCCACATCAGTTTTTTAAAGAAAATTTTTTATGGTATTCTTATCTACTTATAACGCCTTGGTTGTTCGCAGTATAAAGAACCAGTACCGCTGATGGGACGGTCAGCAATATTGGGTGAACAACGGAATAATTATTTTTGTGATGTCGCCTGTGGACGAGGAGAAATGGCAGATTCTACTTACGCCATCACCAAGACTGGACTGCTCTGTGAATTCAATAATCGACGCCTTCTCGACAAATGGGTCGAGCTTAGGGTGAGTTTACTCTTACGGTGGATTTAGTAATTAATCTCAGAGCGTCAATTAAATAAAAACTCAAATGAAAAATATAAAATTATCGCATGACGTAAAATTTCTTGTCCGAGTGTTTAAATCATCATTTGGTTAGCTCTCTTAAATTCATTAAAATAAACACATTTGTATTATTTAGTTGGTTTTGCAAACTTTTTTGTTCCTTACAATTTATTTCCTCAATAATCGATGGTCCTGCCCTTTCCATGTTTCTCAACTTAAAGCCACTCGTAAATATATCCTACATGTAAAGAGAAATTGAATAAAAATCCACTTGGAAAAGATCTTAAACTTGGAATTGGCCTAATTAAAAAAAGATTTAAGATAAATTTCCAGCTAATGAGATTTTTTGTCCTAATTATTTTGACCTGAATAGTATCACATGTTTGAATCATTTTATATAAAATAATTTAATAATCTCTGATTCATCAAATGTCCATAGAGTACTATTTTTCTCGTAAATTTACTAATTTACTACTTTCATATATTAATCAGAATAAAAAAAAGGTCACCTTGGACTATAAAAAAATAAATTAATTTTTATTGATAAATATAAAAAAAATATTTGAACTTTCTCTGAGCCCCTAGATACCAATTACTGCCAGTGGCGTAGTCAAGGGGAAGTTCCCCATCCCTCCTAGGCCGTTTCGAGTTACAAAATAAAAACTCTCACACTTGGCAAAATTTTATAAATGGTGAAAAATTGGAATGGATTTCAAATTTTTTTTTTAATACAATAAAGTAATGAGGCAAGGATAATTTCCATTTTCATTCACTCTACATACTTCATCCCTTTGAAGGAATGTTTAATAAAATATTATTTAACTTAAAAAAACAGAAAATACAAGAACAACTTAAAGAAAACTTGTTGACGGGGTATAGAGGGCATATACTTTTTTACTCTCAAACTAAAACGATTATAAAGTACGGCAATATAATTATATATCTTTCATTCAAAAATAAAAGGTAGGGAGTATTACCCTAGTTGCCAATTATATTTTATTTAAACATTAATTGTTAAATGTTTGTTGTTTTGTTTTCAGACGCCGAGTGCCAATTGCCTTGCTTTAAGTACAGATTTCGTGTTCATCGGATGCGCGGAGGGTATCGTCCGATGTTTCAGTCCCCATAATCTTGCATTTGTCACAACACTTCCACGAACTCATTATCTCGGCGTGGATGTTGCCCTCGGACTTAGCATTACGTATGGAATACTCATTTTATATTTCGTTAGCATTTTTTTGCAATAGCACTACTATTTTTGGAAATCGAAATTTTTTTATATATATATATAAAAAGAGATTTACATTTGTCACTAACCTACTTTCTATCCTTAACGAAATATTCAGTAATAAATTTTTAATTTAATGTTTGTAAATTATTATTAATATTGCTTTTTTTTTTGGATGAATCTCATTTCAAGTCTGTTTATCTTATCTAATTAGTAATAAAGATATAAATTATTCATGCTTTTAGGTTTAATTCCTTTAAATTAGGTATTCTTCGTTTCAAAATATTTGAGATATGGTTTACTAATTATTTAAAAAAGATAATTTTTTTTTTTGAAAAATGTATTTAAATTTTAAACCTTTTGGGTCAGTAAGCTTGTTTTTTGTTCGTTCTTACTTATTATAGTCCACCCGTTTTGTAATTGGTTTGAGAAAATAAAACTAGACTAGAGGGAAAAAAATCTAAATAATTTATTCATCTGTAAAAAATTTATTATTTAAGATGGCTAAAAAATAATTAAATAAATATATAAATACCCACACAACACAATTACATTTTATTAATGTCCATTTAATATGTTAGAATTTTAATTTTTAAATTTATATACAATATAAAACTATATAATTATAAAAAATATACAAATATATTTGTTTATATATAAAAATACTTCCTGATATCAGTGGAAAAACAAATAAATATAGAAAGATAAATTTTATTAAAATTGCAGAGTATTTCTCTGTCTTCCGTGCGTGGCCAAAAGGTCTTTTTAAATTTCTCAATTCAGGGTAGGGAACTAAATCCAATAGGAGAATTATTTCTGAATAAAAAAGATAAGCCTTTTGCTTATCAACGAGTGATAAGAATAGTCCGGATGATCTGGAACCTCCTGATAAGGTGCCAGTTATGGATACCGCTAGTGATGAAGCAGCAAGACTCAGCTAAGAGCCAAATAAGTCAAGTTCCTAATGAAACTGAATGTCAACAAGTTAACAATTCAATAAGTCCCAAAATGAAGATCTGATGAAATGACAAATATTCAGTCAACTCATATTGGGAAAATAAAGAAATATGGACCCTGGTCCTTATTATATATTCCCAAAATCAACTGCTCAAAATTTAAAAATGTTATATACATTATATCAGTATAGAAACAATATTATTTAAAGAATTAATTCCCTTTTTATAAAGAAAAGGCTAGGTGAAAAATTATTGAGTAAAATAATATATCGACTTTTATACTCATTTTCTTTACCATTAAAAGCGGCTATTGATATATATCTCATTTGATGGAATAAAAGAATTTATTCTTTCACAGGATGAAATTACTGACGTCTTCTGTTTTAATAAAAAAGGTGGAAAAGATCAGCCCATTTCTATAATGAAGATAACATTAGATCTCCAGCTTTGCTCGACTATATTTAAATTATTTGGGGTTAAAGCCAGAATCGATCATTTTATACTATAGCCTATACATGTCAATCTTGTCTTCGTTATGAGAATAAAGGAAAAAATTGTAAGGGAAAATCTCGTTGTGCCGTTTGCACAAAAGACCAACAAAGGATTGAGGGTCCGACATGACCAGATATGCATTTATTGCGAGGAAACCCATCTTTCTATGAATACAAAGAACTGACTAAAATAAATCAAAAAGAAATTGATCAAAGAAATAATGATAATAAATAATTTAAGATATAACAAAGTCGAAGACGATTATTATGGTGATAATGAAACATATGCTAATTCTTTAGAAAATAAACTAATTGTTTATGATCAGTGAATTGTAAAGGATGTAAAAAATTCTAAGAAAAGGAAGCTTCTTCAAATCCACTTCATGACTTCTCCAACTATTAATGACGCCTCCTCCTGAGGAAGGTAACGGGAACCCACCCCGGTATTACTCCCATGAAAATTACTCTCTAGAGCAGCCATACTCAACCTTTTTGTTTCTCCTGTTTCATAGACACTGGCTTATTGAGTGAGGGAGGGGTATGGTCGCGCAAAAGCCAAAGGAAAATTGCAAAGGTCAGCGCAAAATTTCAACAAATAAAAAAACATGAAGAATAGAAATAATAAATTTAGAAATTCCTAATAAAAATCCCTTAAAAATAATGAAAAACAACTATAATGGCCATACAAGACAAAAATTTTATTTAGTGGCCCCAAAACAAAAATCCAGGCCACGCTACTGGTGTTTGATATTTACTTTGATAAATTTCTAACCAATTGAAAAAATGAATTCCAAACATGATTTGATGTTTCTAAATCTTTTCTTCATCTTTATTTTCAGCTTTTTCCTATTTCTTTTTATCCTCAAAAATATTGTATCCGTTAAAATTAAGAGAGAATTAAATATTTTGAGACATCTTTCATGTGTAGTTAATATATAGTTGGGTTACTGATACCCCTTTGAGGAACGGCCACCTTGAATAGCTTTTCTTGAATTTTCAGAAAATTTTTTTAATACTTTTTTTCCAAGTGTAGAAACTATTTTTCTTGTATAAGAAATTTTTTTTTATTAGAAAAAATTTCCTTTCGGAAAAAAAAAATTTAAATTCATGACTATGCATTTTCGGCCGCTTATAAAAGCTCGGTGGGCCGCAGGATGGGTATGGCTGCTCTAGAGTAACCACAACGTGTCAGTCCCTGAAGAGAGAGATTTGAACAATTAATTTAAAAGAAAATATTCTACTGTATTAATCCCATAATAAGGAAAAATACTTGGTATAAAGATCTCATTTATTGTCCTAACTCGGTCAAGGCACTTCGCCACCCTCAATGGATTCATTCTTCGAGAATTTCCATTAAATGTGACATCGGCGCAAAAGAGTACAGTGAAAATATCATTTTATAAGAACATTGGAGAAGACCTTTCTCTTCCATTATTATTATTCTTTGCGAAATATGGTTAAAAAGCATTAATGAAGTTGTTATAATTATAATAAAATTTTTATTCACTTCCCGAATATTTTTTTCAAACATAATCATGAGTCGATAGTGAGAAAATCGAGGCCAATTAAAGAAAGAAAGGAGTAAAAATTGCGTATTTTTATTTGACATTATTACATCATTATTATTTAAGATTTTAATCTCTTGCATGTTCCTTATCCAAAATTACATCCCTATATCTCTTGGGCATTGAGGGAAATAGTCATTTGCATCTGATGACAGGAAACATTAATTATTATAGTGAAGAATTAATATATATATATTAATACCCTAGTAGAAACACCGGCACAAAATATAACTAGAAAGTTACTTAAAAATAATCTCAAAGCTTCTCACCTGGAAAGGCACTCCGTAAAAAAGCATCTTAATTTAATCGTGCTGTGGATGTATTTATTTTTAGCTGTATATACTGGTAGTATCAACATTTTTACTTGAGACTTATTTTATGATAGATTTTTCAATTTTATTAACTATTTTTATTTATTTTTTTTTTTTTTAGGCATATGACTCAACATCCGAATAATGCCAAATATCCGGACGCCATCGCACTTGCCTATGATCCCGTTAATGCCAAATTGACCTGTGTCTATAATGATCATTCTCTTTATGTATGGGATGTTCGTGATATCAAAAGGGTAAATTATAATCTAGCAACTCATTAATCTATTATTAAACGCCAAGGCTAAAATTTTAACCTTTTTGTATTATCCCTAGAAAAATAATTAGAGAACAAGAATAAAAAAATGAATTTTTCAACTGAAAGGATCGGAGTTGATTTCATGTCTTTTTAATTATTTTTTATGGGGACATTATACTTGTCACTTAATACAAATCGCATAGAAATCAAATAAAATTAATCTTAATAGCCAAAAGATCTTAATTTTTATTTGAGGTTCATTACTCATAGAGAAAGAAGCCAAAAGAGACATTAGACCTTTTAACCGCATACACTGCTGTCAAATTTCTACATATAAACTTGTTCCGTTTATTCGTGCTCTATTTTCTTTCCGAATAAATAATCTATTATTGTCCTCTGTTTTTAAACATATTAATGATATAAAATAAAATTTTAATAATTTCATCATTTAAAATTTTTTACTTTATTTTTTATTTTAAAAGGAAGAATATTTGATTTGTCTTAGAATTAAATCTTAATAAACGTGAGATTCCGACACATTCACTGCTTCATAATTCGAATATCGATATATTCAATATATAGTACTTTCTGGTGGGATTTCAAACGGCTGCCGACCTCTACTTGTTTATATCTTGTCCCAATAATTGGGGTATAACAACAAATTCGTACTTCAATTTTATGTTTTATGATTAACTAATTTAAATATTATTCTTTAGCTTTAACAATAACAATGGAAACGATTTTCACTTTTTATTTATTTATATAAAGGGTCTATCAGAAGGAGGGGGGGGGGGAGCAAGATAGGCAGCTTCCCTGGGCCTCGCATATTAGGGGCTCCAATATGTTGCCAAATAATAATGTTATAGCGCGCAAAGGTTCTGTGAATATAATTAAATGTTATAATCGAATAAATATTAAATACTATTGATTTTACTTTCTTGATCAAAATTTTATTTAAAATTTTGAAGAGCCTAAAAATATTAGTTGCCCCGGGTCTCGCATTTTCTCTGTTAATTTGTAAAAATTTTTCTCTTAATAATTTTAGAATATTTAAAATGTTTGATTTTTGATTGCAGGTGGGCAAAGCCCATTCATTTTTATTTCACTCGGCGTGCATCTGGGGCGTGGATGTTTATCCTGGCGGCCCAGCTCTTCCACCTGCCACTCTAGTCACTTGCTCGAGCGACGATACCATTCGATTTTGGCATTTGGACACAGCCCAATTATCCAATGGACCCTCGACCTATCGCAATAATATTTATAGTGATGTGAGTTAAAAGAAAAACATTGTTTAGTAATTACATCTAAAGTTCTTGGAAATTTCTTTTTAATTTTGTTTTAAAAAGACTATTCATTCAATCAGGCTCAGTTATTTTTTTCCAAATATATAAAATAACTAAAGTCCATGTGCATTTTTTTTTCTTTACCCAGATTTTATTTTCACATTTACAAATTCAGTCAATTTATTTCCTTAATTTTATCGTGAATATAGGACCGTGGCCACCAAGTGGATTTTTGGCTTATTCCTAAAAGCCAATTCTGAGAAAATTTCTCATGGGCGGGTGAATGAAGATACTGAGGAGACCAAATTATAATCTACGCCATTATACTATTTGTAGTATTTTTTTAAAATAGTTGTATCAACACTTAGCTTTTTTGCTATTTGTTTAAAATTTATTAAAACTCTTTTTATTCAAATTTTTGAAAGACTCAAGAATATTTTTTGTTTCGTTTAAAAAACATCTTTTAGTCTGAATCTCGAGCCCATTTGTGGATTTGATCCATATGGCTCAATTCACCGATTTTATTTCTACTTTTTATTAAGAGTAAAGCCATCTTTTGGGTGGAGGGTTGAATTTTTTAATAAAATATTTGTTCAATGGAAAGGGGATAGGCAACTATTTAATTTTTTTTTTTTAATATATATATATATATATATACATAATTAATCTTACTTTATTTTTGTTTTAGGAGTTACTCAAGGTTGTCTATGTAGATGATCAAATGACGTTTCTCAAAGATTTAGACCTTTCTGATGCGAATGGAGGTTCTGGAGGACAGACAGAACGACCAACTGATAGTTCATACGATGGTCATAATGGTGTACGTGCCATCCGATTTAGTCCAGATGGAAAACACCTTGCTTCAGGCGA
This sequence comes from Anisolabis maritima, assembly GCA_010014785.2. Taxonomy (NCBI): domain Eukaryota; kingdom Metazoa; phylum Arthropoda; class Insecta; order Dermaptera; family Anisolabididae; genus Anisolabis; species Anisolabis maritima. Next base: position 8,067 of record JAAAKE020013673.1, read on the forward strand.
TCGGCTAGGAAATATTCGGTATTATTTATTTAGTTTTACATTTTTTTCTCTTGAATGAGGAATGGGTCACTCAATGTACTTTTCTCCTATACACCCCAATTCTTCAGTACCCTGTTTTTTCTCTAAAATGCCATATATTTTTAAGTTTTTCCGACTTTTTATCAGTATTAAGCCTCACTCGTATATAAGGCGGATACTTAAACGTAACCTTACCATCTCTACATCATGGAATAAAACGAAAGTAGTGAGCTGCACGCGTGGCTAGCATCATTTGCTTTCCGACAGCCAATACAAACACAACAGACCTTAACAGTATATATACCTAGACCTAGCAGTGTATGATAATTTATTCTTAATTATTTATTTTTTTATAAATATGTTATCAAGCTTTTTCAGCTATCTTTAAATCGTTATGAATATATTTCTCTTTAATTTCAGGATTCATGATCTTATGACCCTAACTCAAATGTGTATAATTGAAGCACATGACGCTGAAGTGCTCTGCTTAGAATATAACCGACACGAATCTGAATATCATTACCTCGCTTCCGCCTCAAGAGACAGGCTAATTCATTTGTTCAATGTAGATAAGGTAAAAAAAAAATATTTTTTTACTATATAAAAAAATCTGAATCTTTTTCAAATTTTATTTTTTTCATTTTTGTATATTTAACAATAATTTATTATTAATTTTTCTCTAAATAATATTTGAAAAAATATTTTCTCTCAGAGATTCTAAAATATTCTTATTTCCTATTAAATAAAGTCTGAGTCCCATCCATTTGGGGTTTTAGGTGGTACTTTATCTTCCCTCCTCACTGACCATTTATTTAAAAAATTTAAAATTTTATTGATTTTTTACAGGGATATGAAATAGTTCAAACATTAGATGATCATTCGTCTTCCATAACCGCTGTTCGTTTTCTACAAATTCATGATCAGTTACAACTGGTATCCTGTGGAGCCGATAAATCTATTATTTTTCGGCAAAGACAACAAGTAAATATATTTACTTATACTCACAAAATATTATTTGACTTTAAATTGCCTGCTTCGAGACATTCTTATATTTCTTTATATCTGATTCATATGAATCAAATAGATCTTGAGAGAATTTCTAACTTAAATATTCCCCGTAACCCGTTAAAAGGGTTTCTACTGTTTACAGTAGGGCTTTAGAGCCGGCCGAGATGTCGGTCACCTTGCTGGTTTAAAAAGCGGCTCATTAAAGAACATTTTTATTTAAAGATTTTTCACTTTAGACTAACTTTTATATTAGATCAGTATATATTGGAGTGTGTTTGTTTTGTTGGTGTGGTTCGCTTGATCCATTGATAAACGTAACTCTTTGGTATGATTTTGAACACTAACAACTTTTTCACAGCCAAATAGAATTTTTTTGAACATTTCCAATAAAAGGAAATAATATGAAGATGACATTTTTTAATATAAATTATGGAGCTTGCACATTATCCTGTTTTAACAATTTGAGAAAAATGTATATGAAGGCCATGCATTAAAGGATAATATTTTTGGCATATATTCTTCATCTAATCCGCTTTTATTGGTAATTAGCAAAAGCATGAAAATGACCTATCAGAAGAGGAGCCCAAAGATCTCTTGGTCTTCGATTCCCGGATAAATAAATATTAATAATTCGTTATGTCTAGAGCACATATTTTAAGTCATTTTCTTTATTATTGTTTAAGAAAGTAATAAATGATAATGTATTATTTTAATTTAATTTATATTGATTGTTGTCTACAGGGAACAGCTGGTCAACCCGTGCAATTCTCCCGTGGCCATAATGTTGCTGGTAAAACTACCCTCTATGATATGGAAGTTGACTCAGGACAGAAACATGTTTTAACAGCATGTCAAGATAGAAATATTCGTGTTTATAGTGTTTCAAGTGGAAAACATACAAAGACTTTTAAAGGGTCTGTTGGAGAAGATGGTTCTCTTATCAAGGTACATTTATTTTTAACTTTGCCAACTAATCGAAGGTTAGATAGGTAAAGTTAATGTAATCGCAAAAAAAAAAAAAAAAAAAGAAAAGAAATTTAACTAATACCAAAATGTATTTTGTGCTACCCCCAGTTTTTAGAACGATGTATGTCTTTGTGTGTGTGTGTGTGTGTGTGTGTGTGGTAATCTCTTTCGTTCACGTTAACTCAAAAAATAATTATTGATTTGTGCTGAAATTTTCCACATATAAAAAGACCTAGATTGCCGAGCTGTGAGTGTAGGGGGTGCAGTGCAATATTTTTTCCTTACCTAATGTGGAGTTTTTATAATCTGAAATTAAACCTTCTCCTGAGTAAAAGGATATGCATCACTTGTATCTAAATTTGTTGCAACTTATTAAAAAAATTATTTTAAGTTAATCTTGAGCATTGCTGGTAGACATTCAGGCAAACTCAAAGCAATAAACAAAAAACTAATTAAAATTTAATTTTAATCAAATAATAAATGTGAGATTTAAATATATTAGTTAAAATGAATTATTATTAAATTATGGACAAAAAAAATATATTTTGAGTTAATTAAGGATCCCCCCTGAATCCCACTTTTATCTGTTAATATTTGGCAAAGTTGACTGTTTGAGTTAGTTCGATCGACTTGTTTTAAAATAATTAGTATTGCTCATTACTTCTCTTTTTCTATTTATATTGAATTATAACATTAAAATGAAGAGGAGAAAAAAGAAAAATTAACAACAACGAATTTTTTAAATTAATAGAAGATATATGTATAAATATTATTTTATACAGGTGGTTTTGGATCCTAGTGGAATATATGCGGCGACGAGTTGCACAGATAAAACTTTGTGTGTCTACGATTACTATTCGAACGAATTGATGGCTACCATGCTTGGACATAGTGAACTTGTAACAGGGCTCCGTTTCACTGAAGATTGTCAACGACTTGTATCCGCAAGTGGAGATGGATGTTTATTTGTTTGGCGGTTACCACACGATATGGTAGTCACCATGCATGCTAGGCTTTCACAACAATCGGCCAGAGCTGCCAGGTATATATATTTTATTGGATTTCTGCTTACTTTTCCTATCTTCTTTAAAAACATAGTTGATATTATCTATATATAACTTTGACCCAGTTTAAACTCATAGACTTCAGGGTGAAAATTTTCGGTTCAATTTACAGAGATCCGAATATTTAGACACCTAAAGTAGATATTATCATAGAAATATATAAACGAGAAGTTAGAGTGCAAGTTCAACAAAAAGGTTCTCTTAGGGTAGGTATCCAAATTTCGAAGGTTTACAGGATCGAAAATAAAAGCCTGAAAAAAATTTTATGGCCGATATATTGAAATAAATTCCAATTGCTAATGTTGATGTTTTGGAACATCAAATGGTAGGCAACCGTAATGAAGACAACTAATATTTATTTAAGACTAACCTCTATAGAAAATCTATTTTAAAACAACAGTAAATGCATAAATTGAAGATTTATAGAATATCTTAGCAACCAGTGTTATTGGGGAAATCGAACAAGTAAATATAGTATTATAAGCCTAAATCTATTTTATTTTGTCAATGTTTGTAATATTTATATATTGATTTTTGTGTGTCAAAATTATTTAAAGTTCTGAAGAATGACCCAAGGGATGCTTCGAAACACTTTAGCAATTGGAATTTTCAGTCTTTGGCCCTGTATACATTCTCATTTTTTGGGCTTTTCTATAAATTACCAATTTCGGATGTTAAAAAATTCGACCATCTTTTTACTCATCTTAAGTAATCAAAAAAAATTTCTTTTAATGTTCAAATAAAATGCTGGGACCAATGTATTCAAAATCATCTTGTATCCATTTCAAAATAAACGGCTCATTTATTCAAATAGATGGACAATTTTTGTTATTTAATAATTCTTTTCTAATTCTTTCTTTCTTTATTATATTTTCTAGGAAAGCTCCAATATCCGCAAATGGAAATACTTTAGATAATGAAACTTTTGGTCCTCCATCACCAAGTTTAATGGATCCAAATGCCAACAGCGTAGCAAATAATTATAGGTACGTTTGAAGAAAATTACATTTTCTCTCTTTTATTTGAATCAATATCCATAATATTAACATATTCTCTTGATCCATTCAACTTAAAATTTTCCCCTTTCCCCATACCATAAAAAATTCTTTTGAATTACCTCTCTCTCAGACAATATTGATAACAATTCTAGTCTCAGTATTAAAATTTATTTTTTATACTTATCTAAAATTTTGATTAAATTATTTTATTTTTTTTTTTTCAGATTTACTATTTCGCCATTGCCTCTTTGGGCTAAAAAACAAATTTCCACTTCCGCAGAAGCTAATCAAAGAGGGGGAGGACGTGGAGGTCCTGATCTCCCTCGAGGTCGTTGGGCTCAAAGAGTGGGTCAAGCAGGCTGGGGCATTACTGTTAAAAGTATCTATAACAACGATAGTTTGATCACCTATCCTGTAACACAAGGTACTTAAGATATTATTATACTTCTTTTTAAAATTTTTCAGGATTTGAAAGAGTTATTCATTTTCAAAATATGCCCTGACATAGTTATATACAAATAGATCTTTTTGATTGGGAGATGTATATATAATAAAATTTTTCTATAAAAATGAATAACTCTTTCAAATCCAAAAGCCCTAAGAAATAATTTGACTCTTTGTTACGCCTCTCTTTGGCTAGCTGCTTTAGTGTTTAGATGAAAAAAAAAACAGCCTTATTGCTCTCTTTCGCTAGATGGCACTGCAAAAATTGCATATATAAATTTTTCCTGCTATTGGTTTTATATTAGGCATTTGACTTCGATTATCTCATGGAAACATTAATTATTCCTCACCTAAGTGATGCCTTGCAAATTATATCAAAACATATATTTGAAATACATTTTTTTATTTTTTTTTTTAAGGAATGAATTATCATCTGAGAGATATGAATGATAACATTATTCCATTAAAGCTGAAGTATTTCTCGATAACTTCATTCCAATAAAAGCAGTGTTTTACTAAAGTTTGGTCTGCTTGGTACAGTAGATATGTTTTGCGCTTCTGCACGGCCTAACTTTCTTCCCCCCAAAATTTTTTTTATGAGAATAAGCCAAAATTGCCTCCCCTAAAATTTTTTTTCTTGTGTGGGTGGGGGTGGGATCCGCTTATACCCAGCTGCGCCGCTGTATAGCAGCACTTTCTTGATTGATTTCTCTCATATTCAAAACACTATAGTCACCTAATTCTTTTTTCTTTAGCCTTCTTAAGCAATTAAGGCAATTTAGACCTCGGCCATATTTATTTATTCATATAATGAGTAGCAAATATTATTAAAATTTAACACTCAGGACGTGATCTAATTATTTTATATTATACATTTGTTTGCATAATGTTGTCTATGAATATTTTCCAATAATCGCACTAAGTGTTATATTGATCTTTGTTCATCCGGTATGAGGTCAGTTCATTTGAAATGCAATTCCAATTCGTTTATCCTTTATACGTGATTCGCCCTAAATACGTCTCAGCCAAGGGTAGTTGCTTTCCGTCCTAAATTTACCCTTGACCCTTGAAGTGAACAACGAGAGGAAAGTGGGCACACTAAGTTTTGGAAAGCAGCCTTTGATAGCATAATATATATTTAATTAATGTTGACAAAATCTAGTCTCATTAGAGAATAATGTAAAATTTTGATTCTAGATGGCTCCAAAGATAGTTCAATCGACAGTGGAACTGATATCAAACAATCTGAGTCCCGCCGTGATCCTGATCGGATTTCCTCCCCAAAACAGGTATCTTTTGTTGACATTTTCTTAAAACTCATCGTTAAGTCATTTAAAACTCATAATCATATACATATATATACTCTATTTAGGAAGAGCTGTTTGATTTTACCCCTTGCGAGGATTCTTTTCAAGAAATTATGAATTCATCACGAATTTTTCAGGTATATTCTGTTAGGCAAAATTATTGTGTACAATTCTTTTTTTTTTTTTTAATGCATGTAATATATCCTTGAAAATGTGATTTTTAAATGTTTCTCAAAACAAATATCAGGGAGTGGTACATTTATTTCACAATGTGCATGGTTTTAATGATACTAAAAAAAATTAAATCTAAAATATTCTAAATTTTTAATGATTTATTTTTTTAAATTTTATGATAATGGGCAAATGCAACAAATAATGAAATACTTTGACAGCTAAAGGATTTAATGACATTTCGTGTTACAATTTGTGGTTCATCATTAGTCATTTAATTATCAATAAGTACCTAGACTTACTTGATTAACAAATTATATTTAGTACAATAAGCAAGAAAAACTTTCAACAGATATATAACAATTTATTGAGCCAAATGATTGTCAGTGGGTATTAAAATGTGAGAAGTTGACTATTTGGTAGAATGAGTACCCGGGCAAATGTCCCTGCTCTTTGATCTCGGCTCTCAGTTAATGGCTGAGAAATTCGCTCAAACGCTCGGAATTTCTCCTTTTTATCTACAAACTTGTACGTGTTTATTGACTAACGCTTGGCACTTATGACTCAAGATGGGGCAGGTGTGACACGAAACATCTCGCTAGTTTTTTTTTTAGCATTCCGGGTTTTCATTAATTTTTATTTTGTCTATTTCTATCTAATATTTTACGATATTTACCGGCATATTACCGGTAAATTACCCATTTCTAATTGAACATTTTTTTGTTTTCTAAATTTAAAAAATGTATATATAAAAGTTTTTATTTTTACTCTTAATGAATTTAACTAATTCTATTTGATTATAATAATATGAAATTTATATAATGTAATAATTATCTAAATTTCCATTTTTTTTTTTGTTACCATTAAAAGGCTATCTATCTTTTCACTGAATTCACTTATGCACATTTGTTGTCTTATCTCATAATAGTATATTTAAATATTTATTTAATTAAATTTATTTATTTTTTTAATTTAAAAATCACGAACTATTTGGATGGATATTATTTATTTGAAATTGAAAAATTATTATATAGCTGTGCAGATACACTCAGGATGAAAGAAGAAATAAAAAGAGATTAAACTATTTCTTATTTCCCTCGAGGTTAGAGGCCAATAAATATAAATAAATAACACATATCGCATCTCTTTATTTGTTCTTTCATCCTGAAAATATGAAATTTTTCTTTTTTATATTTGCAAAATTATTTGTTATTTTTTTCTGACTTTGAAATTGTCATTATTCTGAGATTTTTAAGCATTCCATTCCTTTATATTATATTATAGATAAATATTTTGTTTATATTAATTTTATAGATTTCATATTCAAAATTACTACCCCTACCCTTCTATAGATTTTTGAAAAAATTTTTGGTGAAAACATGAGAAATTCAAAAGTAATAAATTCTCATGCTTAATTTAAATACCAATTAATGTATTCAGAATGAGATATATAGAAGAGCGGTAAAATGAAATATACAATAAAAGATCTAGTCCTTTTGTTAGAGCAATAGGTTGCGTTTAATAAATTTATATTCCAGTAATATATATATATATATAACCCTTTTATATCCTAGAACATAAACCTTATTCAACGTTGTAGCTACGCCACTGTATAGAGGCATTTTCTTGGTTGATTTCTCTCTCATATCCAGAACTCTCTAGTTACTTAATTCTTTTTTCTTTAGCCTTTTTCAGGCAATTTAGACTCCGTCCATATATATATATATATAATTTAAATAAATTTTATAGCTCAAGACATGTTTCTTTTAATAAAAGTAATTTATTTCCTTATTCGACATTCTAAAATTTGATATTTAGTCAATCAAGATCTATTTTGTTAACTTGTCAAAAGGAGAACAAAGAAATTTAAGAACAAAAGAATGAAATATTTTATCTTAAAAATTCTATTGTTTATTTGTGCTGAAATGAAAATTTTTCCAATGAGTCAGAGACTATCGAGGAATAAAAGAAAACATCGGCAAATAAATAAGCATGATCTCTGTTCAAATGAAATATATTTTTAATCCGAAAAACATTGTATAAGCGTTGTATGTGTTTCGTTAATTTTAATTAGATAAAAACAGGAATTTATTTATAAAAATATATGCATGTATTTATTAAAGAATGATGGTAAAGGATTATTCTCAATAAATTGTTTTCTTATTTTTTTTTTTTTTTTTAGGCATGAATTAAGCACATTTCGCATTGGGATAGGGTTTTTGTTATTATTAAAAGAAAATTGATTGGTATTATTATTTATTTATTTATTTATTTTTTTAGGTGGATAGTCCTCATAAAACTGTAACAACACGTGTAAGCGAAATGGGTGAAGCAACCCGAGCAAGGCAGCTCACTGATGATAGCAGCCTTGGAAGCTTCAAATATGAGGTCTGTCTTACTCTCCATTGTAGTCACATGACATGCGTCCTGCCAGAGAGACTCCCTCCCCCTTCCTTTTTTCAGAGATTATTTAATAAATTAAACTAAAAATAGACGTTTATCTCTTTGAGCATGAGTGTCTCGGTGTAAGGGTGAGAATGTCGTCCACGATGATCCTGTTTTGGTTGCTCCTTTACGACTGCAAAGGGCCTTATAAAAACTACCTGTATTCCCGAGTATTACTTATTAATTGCCAGATATCTCCTTAGTTAGGATTTGTATTCTCATAAATTGAGATGTTTCAATTCCAATTGTGCTCACTAGATGGTAACAATAATATAAAGTATTATCTTATGAGATAAATTAACTTTTTATTATTATTTATTGGCGATTGGATTATTATATTTACTTTTTACACCATGAAGTAAGATAATTATATAGAAATCAATTTAATTATACGAATATACATATGCCATATTTAATTAGGTTAGTTTTTTTCCAAAATACTATTAAACAATGTTTTAATTTTATTCTCTTTTGCAGGATTTAGAAGGTACAGAACACGATGGCGATATTGAAGATTATTCAGAAGGCGAGGGAGAATCTACTGAACCTGAGCAAAGTAATAGACTTATGTATTATCCTCCTGTAGAAGAAACAGGAAGGTAAATTTATTATTATTTTTATATAATCTATATATTTAATATAAATTCTAAGATTTCCTTTATAAAATACCACCAAATTTGCTTTAAGGTCCGGTCGGAATAACCTTAAAAAAAAAGTACTTGATGTAAAATTTCGAGATATCTATTTAGAACTCCTCCTACCCCCTTCAGATTCAAATTATTATGATAGTCTCACACTCATGGGCTTAAAGCATGGGTTCTTAATCTGGGATCCATCAACTTAGATGAGAAAAAATCAACTCAACATATTCATTACCAAAAATAAATAAATAAATAAATAAAAAGACAAAATAATAAATAATAAAATAATTAATTCTTTAAAGATCTTACCTGTTCAGAGCTAAAATATGAGTTGTTAATTTTTTTAAATTTTGCTTAGGTCTATAAAATTAAATACAGTTTGATATGATATTAGTAATTTGAATGACACCGGTCATTTCGTTATTTTATTATTTTAACTCTATTTCGATAAAAAATAATCTCTTTTACTTTTAGTTCATGCATTTAAAAATATTATTCTGAGGGGTCCGTGGTCCTTTTCTTTACTGTCAAAGGGTCCGTGGTACTAAGAACCCCTGGCTTAGAGCCAGCTCTGATAACACTCATTGTGGAGAGATTACTAACTCTCGAAAGCCTAATTGAAGAAGAACCAAATAAGGTTAAACCTAAATTTACTTTTTTTTTATTTTTTTTTATTTGCATTTTAATAAAAATTTCTCTTTGATATGAATATATAAACAAGTAGTCTACCTTAGTGAGTAATTTGTCCAGAGAAAAATAAAATATTTATATGAGTTCTGGCCAAGTTACGACAAGACGCGCATGTAACGTAAATCAAATAAGAATTGATTTTACATCGTTTGAATTTTTTTTTCACTTACCCAGCAATTTATCATATTTTTGAATAATTCTTTATAATTTAAAGAGAACGGCTATTGAGAAATATTCTCTCGATAGTTGCTTTCAATTTGATATATATCATTTATTAAATTATTTAATATTTTAATTGTCTTTTTTTTTTAGTGATTTTAAGGTGAATGCAATGGATGTTGAAGAATTGCGCCGATCACAAAGACTTAAAAAGTCGCAGCAATCAAGCCGACTTCTCACTGCACCTGACCTCTCTGCTTTCTCAGCGAGTGCCACATCTGTTTCCGGAAGTCAGGAATCAGACGATGATGATGAAGATGTTTCCACACCAAGTGGCGAAAACACGGATAGAAATATCACTCATTCTGTCAGGTAATTATTATTTCTTCATAAATTAAACTAATTATTGTAAAAGTTTAGTGAAACTTTTTTATTTAAACCAGAGTTTTTTACTACATTTTCCTAACTACGAACAAAATACTTTTCATCTTCTCTTCCTTTTGCCGTCATTACTTTGGCATTAATTTAGTTTTTATTATTTCAAAGAACAAAAAAGATATTTTATTAAAATATATATATATATATATTTCTCTCAATTTACAAGAGAATCCAGAGATACAGGTGAAAATCCTATATAGTCTTATATTATACTGTAGTTTCATGATCTAATAAATTCGGGGCAAAATATTAAGGACGCATTTAAAAATTTTATATATAAATACCGAATAAAAAGCATAAAAAAATAAATAAACCCTTCGGACCTAATTTTTTAGTGTTTTTCTACATCTATTTAGACTTATCCATATTTATTTGAATTAATTTATTGCCAATATAATATAAATAAATTTTATCGCTCAAGACGGATATGGAAATAAAAATAATAAATGCATTTTTTCAGTTTATTAAATGATGCTTTAATATTTTGTACTGAATTCATTGTAGTACGGAACTTCATATAATATATTAGAATCCCCGTCTCATTATAGACGAAATTTTATCTATATATTTGTATTAAGATCAACTTTATTTAAAAGATTTATAGAAAGTAAGCTTGATCATATTTCTAATTGGACACAAAATTTCTCATATAATTTTCATCTATTTTAGCACGGAGAGTATTGATTTGATTGGAACTAGGGAGAAATATTTGAAGAGCACCTTTGAATCTTTAGGAAATTCCGGAGAACAAGAAAACAATAAAGATTCTGGTAATTATTAATATTTATTATTATTATTATTATTATTATTATTACTAAAAATATATTTTTAAAATTAAAGAAAAAATCTTTTTAAATGATAATATAATAATTATTTTTTGTAATAGGTGGAACAAGTATATCTGCTCAACATCATACTAGAGCCTTAATGCCTCCGCCGCCACCTCCTAAACCTTTTAAATTAGGCCTAAGTTCAAATGATGGAAGTATTATAACAACTAATCAACGTAAAAGGGATGAACTTAATCGACGAATTGAAGAAACTAGGCGAAAACTACAAAGCGTAAGTTAAAATTATAATTCATTAATTTAATAATATACTACAAAAAGTAATTAAAAGAAAATAAATGAAGAAAGACCGTAATAATGCACATTTTAGACGTTAAAGTTCCTCCTCTCACAGGGTAGTTACATTTGAAATTTTAGTTAATTATTTCACAGAGAGGAAAAATTCAAAAAAATAAATATGATATTTATATATATTTAAAATTAATCGACGAAACGTTGACGCTTGAATTATACGATTATTTAATTATTATATTTCAAACCAACAGAATCACACATAAAATAAAAATAATTTAAAGAAATTTATTGAAAGTTTGAATTAATATAATTTTTTTAGAGGAATTTAAACTTTCACGTGGCATAAAACTTATAAATCAAATTTTATTTAACATATGTTTGATTTTTAAAATTAATAAAATATAAAGTTTCGATTATTTATTTTCTGACTCTCTTCATTTAACATCATTAGCGATATCAAAAAATAAAGACAACTTAATTAACATTGCTTTTGAAGTTAACTGAATTAAAGAAAATTTTATATTTTTTTTTCCAAATCATCTTCATCTTTATTAAGCAAATATTTCGGCAAGCATCACGCTCGTCATCCTGAGTGCTTGTTGATCAATCGCTTTTGATGGAGGCCTCATACAAGTATTTTTATTTAAATTATATCACCTCAAAATAATCTATCAGCACTGAGGATGACTCCATCATTCGCCCCGAAATATATACTTGATAAGTATATTCAAAGGTGTGAAGGTGATTTAGAAAAATAGCTTGTTGCATTCATTCGAAATACCAAAAAATAAATTTATATTATTTTATTTATATATTAACTTAATTTGTTTTTATTAACTACTTTTTTTATTTCTTTTGATTCTGCCATTTCATTAAATGTTTTATTATAACAGTTGTTTTAATTTTTAGGTTGGAAGGTCAAATTTAAAAACGAGTCAAAGTATTTCGGACCTCTCTCACGCCCCACATGATACGACTGCAAATAGTCATCATGCTCGACGTTATCTTGGAGGTAAAAAATATTATACAAATGTCATCAAACAACGAACTAACGGTCTTAAAGTTAAATCTAAATATACTAACTCAAATCCATCTTATAACACCGAGATCCATGCAAATATTACACGCGCATCATTACAGCTCTCTAATTATCTTGAATCTAAAGTTGAAACACTAAACATGCAAAATTTTGATATAAAATTAGCGGAAGAAAAGAATAATGTTCGTAGGATGCGATCTTTCCCCCTTGATGATGTGGAATCAGCTAAAGTTCAAAGAGATTATAATACTCAACATCCACTTAAACTTGAAAAGAATGAGAGACCTGAAAGACCAGAAAAACCTGAGAGGCCTGAAAAACTAGAAAAACCTGAGCGGTCTGAAAGACCTGAAAGACCAGAAAGACCTGAGCGGTCTGAAAGACCAGAAAGACCTGAGCGGTCTGAAAGACCAGAAAGACCTGAGCGGCCTGAAAGACCAGAAAGACCTGAGCGACCTGAAAGACCAGAAAGACCTGAGCGGCCTGAAAGACCAGAAAGACCTGAGCGGCCTGAAAGACCAGAAAGACCTGAGCGACCTGAAAGACCAGAACGACCTGAACGGCCTGAAAGAGCTGAGAAACCTGAAAAAGAAACCAAAGTTAGACGTTTAGAAGGAATATGTAGTACATCTTCAAGTCCTGTGAAGCGATCCATTCCTCGGCCAAAAGCCTGGCTTTTGGAATTTGATTCAAAAACAAATAGACCTGGATTTTTAAATCTTTCAACTCCTAGAAATAACTGGAAATTCACTAATCAATCTCTTCCACAATCTCCAGTCTATGAAGAACCAGTAACTCATGAGTTTTCTCGGACACGTAGATCTTGTTCATATTATATTGATTTAAATTCTTATACAGATATGGCGAAATCTCTGGATATACTTCCTAGTAAACCAAATATTGAAAATTCAACTACAGCACAAAGTGCTGATAATTTAGAAGAAACTGGATTTAGTTCCGATAGTCTAGAAGAACCTTCAGAATTTTCCCTTCGTACACCAAGACGTTCAGCAAGCGATTATGGGTTATTCAATAGACCTTTTACAGAATATAAAGGACATAATGCTAGTCAAGAAAGTTTACTTTCAGAAGATACTAGTTGTCAAGTTTCAAGTTGTAGTGGCGATATATTAGATGTAGATGTGTGCCAAGATCGTCATTCAAGTGCTAGTTTCTTTTTAGCTATGGGTCCTACCAAAAGTCAGGAGAGTATTCTAAGTATTCTTACAGATGATGATGGACTTGGAGATGGAGATGGAGAAGATATCAAATCAATTGATTTAGATGCCAATTCATGTAAAGTATTTCGTACTAGAAGTTTACAAGATACATCAGAACAATTACTTTCTCAACATCTTATTGCTGAAAAAGAACGTAAAATAACGCATAAACCGCCACCCAAACCTAGGAAATCATCTAGTCGAATTACCCCTTCTAGAAGTATGCAGCCAGAACAGGATAAATCTGCCCCTTGGACCCCATTAGGCTCGCGAACTCCAATAGCTACGACCCCAACGACACAAACACCAACCATTCAATCCGTAGCTTCATCTACGGTAATGTCGGATGTTGATGAAAGTACAGCTGGAGTTGTGGTCAAACTGCTTTGCCGCAGTTTTGAACAAATGTATCAATCACCCGTTGTCCCACCTTCAATGACTGCTGGTTCTAATTCTTCTACTCCGCCTACAAGTTCAAGTGTATCACCTAAACGAGCTTGGCCTCCAGCTTCGAGGGTTCCACTAAAACCCAATCAGACAAGAACCCGACCTTTGATGACCGGCAAACAAGTATTACCTGATAAGCCGGTCTCAGGTAGTTGCGAAACAATAAAATCACAACATTCGCTTTTAATGCCCATTTTTTTACACTTTTATTTCATATGTCATTAGCTTTAAATATTTTTTTTAATTTTGCACTTAATAGAAGATTATTGTTATTATTATAACTGGAAAATATTTTAATCAGTGTTTAATTAATAATAATATTAATTTCGGTCCGAGTTTCTGGGCTCCTTGTGCCTGTTCCCGAGATAAATTTCTATTCTCTTACCCCAGCAGGAGGCTTTGTTGAATATTTGGATAACTTTTTGCTTTAAGTTCAGTTCAGTGAGTTTATTGATGTTAGAAAGTCCGCTGCTTTTTTTTCTGATATTTATCTAATCAAGCTGCTTTTAATTTTATCTTTAAAAAAAAAACTTCACTTTGTAAAATTTATTCATAATTTTAATTTTTTTTCCTTAATTGTAATTAGAAACATACATATATTTAGAATTTTATACATTATTCAAAATTTATCTTTTTGTAATGGGTAAAACCTTTGTAGCTTTGTAGATCTAATAGAAATGAGTTGAATAATTTGTGGGATGGACTTCACGGGAATCAAACTCGGCACCTCTAGCCTTTCCTACTCAATAAAACTCACAAAACAAATTAAGATCTTAAATATTTATAAAAGTTTTTTCAGATACTTTTGAATAATTATTAATTATATTATTTAGAAGTTATCCATTTAATTTTAAGCACTGATTATAATATTTGTATTGTGTTTATATGTTTTGCATTTTATTGTTTTTTTTTTTAGCTGCATGGTTATTTTATTTGGTTTTTGTTTTTTTGTTTTTTTTTCATGTTTAGTTGAAAAAAGGGATTGTGAATCAAACGGGTTACGCAGAGCTTGCTCACTCAGTGATTTAACCCAAAACAAGACTGTGCATGCTAAACCTGTCCAAGGTATGAAGAAACTCCTTCCTTTCTCTCCGGTTGGCAACTTTGTCAAAATTCACTAATCTTATATTTTAGATACGAGTATTAAATTGAATTATAGAATTTTTTATTATTCAAAATTCGTTTGTTTTTTAGTATTTGGAAAATTTGATAATAATTAGTATTTCAGAAAATATATTTGAAATAAAACATATTAGAAATAAAAACGTTTATTTAATAAATTACTCTAAATAATCATTTTATAATATATAAGTTCCTAATTAAGTACAGATGACGAACATAGATATTTCTAATTCTGATTCATTTTATACTTTAATGTTTTTAAAAATAATCTGAAAATTTTTGGTAGAAATTTTCAAGACTCAAAACAGTAAATTACCCACCAAATATTTTTCAGAAAATAAAGTAATGAAACTTGGAAAAAACGATTTTCTCTTTGCGATCTCTGTACGAAGGATAGGAATACAGGCCCTAGCTAGGCCATGTAATATCCTAACCATAAGGGTTTTAATACGTATTCTTTGTTTTTATTTTTTAAAAAACATTTTTTAGAGAAAATTTTGTAATAATTAAGATCGAAATTTTGTTAGTTGAAAATAAATCATCGTTTGTTGATAAGGACTGTTTGTTTTAGAATTTATTCTTTCCCACTATTTGATATAAAAGAATTTCAAAATAGATGTCAATATCCAAATACTTAGGAAAAGGATAGAATTGTTGACAAAGTCATTCTATACTTAGATCTGATGTTCACTTAAATGAAATATTAGTATTTAATTTTGATATCGTTATTAGATTTTATTTTTTATGTAGTCCTTTTATATTTTTACTTTCTCTTACTATACTTCTTTTGAAATAAGCAAAGTTATATATCAGAATGAATAAAATAAAAATTTAAAAAATTAATTAAATTATAATTATTTATTATTTACGTTTGGAAAAAACGGAATGTTTAACAATATTATCATTTATAATATATAAACGATTCGTATTCTCAAAACTTTTAATCATTCTGTTTAAAGCTATAATGTTTTAAATTATCACTGAATAAATTATTGCTTTATGATTTCTTAGATGATGTAACTTAGGTGGTAGAGCTTTATTTCAAAATTTGAGATCAGTTAATCATTATTGTCAAATATTATTATTGCTTTTGACATTGAATTACGACTTTTCCCGCACATGGGGTATGTCAGGAAAAGTGCAACCCCTTTAAACCATTAGTGCTCAGAATCGAAAAGAGATAGGAAAATATTTGGTATATCTTTAGAAAGAGGACAAAATTCTATATGTTAACAATATATTTTCCCAGGATAATTTATTTTTTATTTATTTTTGTGGTATTAATATTAGCGAAATTATAGATTAGATAAAAGTGGCATCCTCGCGGTTGCAAGGGATCTCACTTCTGCACAATTAATGCATTTTTATCTTATTGGTTTATATATTTAAAATCACATAACAAGGTTAATAAAAGACAGACCATTCTCTAACTAATATCATCTCGTAAACTAGTATCTATTTTCATTTCAATTAGCTAATATTTTTCCCTTAGGTTTTTTTAATTAGATGGGTTACAAATTTAACATTACGCATATAGCCTTAATATATCCTTAAAATTATTTGTAAATTTCAAAATATTTGGGTCACCAAATATGCATTAACACAAGATAATCTTTATTGAAAATAGAAAACGGTTACATTATAGAGCAAGTGAAATGCGTGGAGGCTGTGGAGAGAAGTACCGCTTAGATTGAGGTTCGAGGGCATTTTTATCGGACGAGGCTCTTAGGGATACAACCTATAGGAATACATTGGAAGCTAATAGAAAAATTACATTGAAAGGTTTAACGATTTCTGGAAAACTCGACTAATGACTGGGTTTTGTCGAACCTGGTGGGTCCCTTGGTATAATCGTGAGCTTCCACCACAAATATAAATAGGCATACTGGATGACGTAATTGGTTTACAGAACAATCTGTCTCTATTAACTTTGCTTTTATTTGAAATCTATAAACCGAGATTAAATAATAAACCTTAGATTTAGTTTCCACAGTTTCCAAATATTCACAATCATAAATTATTATAAATTAAAGAAAAATTTTAAATCCAAATATCAATAAAAAAATTATTTATTAATAAAATTCAAATGTTTAATACATTTGTTCAGTTTCAGCAAAACTTGGTTCAAAAAATAATATGAATACCCGAACTATGCCAAGGCATACAAATAAAAATTCCAGTATGAATAATATGATGCGAAGTACGTCGATGGTAATTTTAAATCAAGTAAGTTTTTTTAGATTGAAATTAATAATAATAGTAGAATATTATATATTATATCCAAATTTTTTTTTTAAGAGTGATTCCGAAAGCGATATCATTCCTAATCAGAGGAATTCTAATTTATCACGAATAAAAGGACTGATGCGACCAACTATTAGTTCGCAAAATAAAATAAACGCATTAGCGAAAAGTCATTCAACTAATTTCCAACCTCCAAGAAGAAGAAATATTAGTCAAGCTTATTCTTCAGGTAAATATTTATTGATACTTTCTTTTTCAACTTTTTTTTAATATTTCATTTATCTCCATCCGTTAATTGATTGATATCTAAGATAGAGGAAAAATCGATTTCCTATTTATTTTAAAAAATCCATATAAAAAGATGAAATTTTTCTTTTGTAAAATAATCTACAGGGATGATTTTGTTATCGACAATCTTAGATAACGAGGAGTGACTGTAAGAAAAAAATATCTTGTACGCCTTGGATATCGAGAGTTTTTGTTAACGACGGTAATTCTGGAACCAATTACCTTCGTTAACCAAAGCACCATTGTATTTGACTCACTCATTGTAACATATGATTACAAAATTTCTAATAAACAGCAGGACGATTTCCATCTACCGCGTTTTACGAATAAAAGATTAAAGTAGATTTTTTTCTCTTTCTCCTTCTTTTCTCACTCAGTTGTTTTATGCTTGCATCTTTAGTAAACCTAACGTTAGCAGCCAATACGGAGGATTCGAGTTCTGAAGAGACTGCACCACCTACGGCTTCCATCAAACCTGCGGTTCGACCTAGAAGTGCTTCCGTAGATCGAGTCCAAGCTCTTCCTGAGCCCCGACCTAGAGTTCGCCCTTCCAATTTAGAAGCAAGTCCTCAAGAACTTCCAGTAAAAGACACTGATACGCCAGTACTTGATGTTGCTAGCGCTCCTCGTAAGTTCACTTGTATAGTCAGTCTTTAAAACAAGATGTAGTCAACCGCTATCTTTAGGAATATATATGATAGAGTTTACAAGTTCAAAGAAAGGATCATTAGAATGAGTCCAATATCTTTTTAACATGAAGTTCTATTATTTAATTTAAACAAAAACATCATAATTTAGCTTTTTATTATGACAAAATTAAGATGAAATATACATATATGATTTTCTTTGATTTATTGTTTTGCTCTTCTCCGTTGGAGTTAAGGACAAAGCTCATTTCATAATCCAAGGGTGAGTTGTAAACTTCCCATCCTGAGCGACCAAAGAGATTCAACTTTCAAATCATTTATATATTTCAGATTTATAGGAGGAATTTGGGCGAAGCAAACCAGCAGCTATCTACCTTATATCCTTTATTTCGATTCACATAATGTGCATCATCATCAGCATGTTAGGATGACGGAGGCGAGCTTTTGGGTGCCTTGTGTATTTTCTTCTAAATGCTACATAACCCGGACTGATAACGTGATGTGAATAGAAATAAAGGATATAAGGTGGACTGAATAACTGTTGGTTTCCTTCTCCATTCTGTGTATTTAAATATATATTTATTTTTCTAATGGACTTTTTTTCTGAGTTTTAGCCAGCCATTCATTTCAAAGTTTTTAGCTTCGCCACTATTAAATAGAAAATAAGTTTCTCATAAAAAATATAAATAATAATTATTTTATTTTTTATTGTTTCAGTTTCCCATCAACTTTGTGCCAGTATAGCTGATCAATTGACACGCACTGCCGATAATGTTGTACAACTCTATAAAAGATTAGCTTTAGAAGGACAACGAACCGACTCTTCTTCCATGTTGAAACATCTTTCTGAAGCTGTCAACGAAGCTCAGTCAACACTCAAGTATTTTTATATTCCTTTCATTCATCAAACTACTCTAGACGATCTTCATTATTTTTTTTTTTTTTAGTCTTGTCGTTTCGGAAAGTTCGCTCCAAGGACCCGGAAGTAACCATTTAGGAAACGAGAATTCCGGGACAGTCCTCGATGATAATGTAACAGCTGTGGTCCAAACCTACTCGGACCTTCTTATCAACATCTTCCAGCAGAGGATATCTAAAACTAATAATACTACTAACTCTTCCACATCACCATCCCATCATAATTCCCCTGATAAAAATTAAACGCTTAATTTCATTTTAACACCCTCTCCCCCTCCCCTCCTAGTTGTTGTTTATTATGTCTAGTTCAAACAAATCATATGTACATTAAATTTTCGATTAGACTGTATTTTATTTGATTTAAAATTAATACAAGCTTTCGAATGTTCATTATAGGATTGAAAACTTGTATAATTGAAACCATTAGAATTATTGTAAATTAAAATACAGCGTAATCGAAAAAAAATAATTTTTAATAAAAATGAGACTTAAATTTATATGTACGTATATTCTATATACAAAATTGTTTTAGAAAAATATCTCATTCCACATTTTAAAAAGCATTTAAAATTCATCATTTAATATGTAAAGAGAATTAATTAAATTATCGTTTTCTCTATACATTTTTATATATATAACTTGTGTATTTAATATTTATTTTCATTTGTGTGTTTGTTACTAAATTGTCTTGTAGTTATTATCTTCAAATTCTCTTAATCAATTGCACTTAACACATAATGTGTAAACAAAAATTTTAATAAATTTTTTTTATAATTTCGTTATAAATTTTAAATTTTATATTCATTGTAGAATCTAACTTAAACTAATAATACTTCTCTACATCATTTCAATAATATTCTTAGACCGATTTGATCCGCCGAGAAAAGCTTGTTTGTATAATTTTAGAGGATATATGGGGATTCCGAAAGGGGGTTAGGTTGATTTATCATTGGAATTTTCTTTCTCTCTGTTTATTTAAAGCTTCTCTCACCGGGGGAGAATTGG
>JAAAKE020013685.1:0-10722 GCA_010014785.2 Anisolabis maritima
TATACTAAAAATTATATGTTCTATAAAAAATATTGTTTTCCTAATCAGTTTGAAAGCAGTTAGCAAAATATTTAACTAGTTTATTCCTTCTTAAAGACAATTGACTATATTCATAAGAAATGAGGCAAATGGTCACATCTGTGATAGTTATTTTTATGTTAATAATACTTTTTTATTTACATAATTTCAGAAAATATTTGCGTATTACATAAATAATCAATACATTACATTGCATATAGCAAATAGCATATAGCAAATAGGCATCAGGCGAAAAAGAAATATAAAATATATTCAGTGGAACGGGAACAATTTTCCTTAAAATTTAGAAAATATCAATTTCGCCATGTTAAGTTATTTACCTTAAATCCGTAAATTGAAAAAATGAGGTATATATTAGTAGCATCAAATTATTTGTCAGATGTGACTATTTGGATTATTTCATGTCGAATCACTCACCTGTTTAAATTTCAAATAAAAAATTGGATTACCAACTAATTTTTCTAATTTTAACAAAAATTCCACATTTTTAAAAAATACATTTTGTCCTGTCCCTTGGTGCAGAGCTAGATGTCTGGCTTCACGTACCAAAAGTCAATTAATATAAATAAATAAGGACGGAGTCTAAATGGCCTCCGATGTCGAAAAAGACTTTAAAAACATACATTTTTCTTTTTTGTCTTTTTTGGCATCTGAGGCCATTTAGACTCCGTCCTTATTTATTTATATTAATTGGTAGCCAATAGAATATAAATAAAATTTTGTCACTCAGGACGGCAAGCGAACCACTGACCTTTGGTGCATGAGACCTCTACCTCTGGATCAAGTCAAGGGATAGAGCAAACATTATTTTAAACATGATATTCTCAAATAAACAAACTTAGCACTTGAACTCTATATAATGATTACCAACAGAGAGAGCACTCAAGAATTATCTTTGTCCTCTTACAGTCATTTTTAAAAGTAAAAAATTTTTTCAAATCTTTAAATTAATCTGGGCGATGGTTCTCATTTGTTTATTCTTGAGTGAAATCTCGGTCGGCTCGGTTTTCCCTCCCAGAGAAAGTACAGTCTTAAGCTTTCTAATAGAGGTTAGACAACTAATTTTCATAGTACATAGAACTAAATAGTAAAAATTTATAACATTTAAATTAAAGCGAATATGAAATTATTTTATTATAAAAATATTTTTAATAAATTTTTATTCTCAACCAATAATATTTAATCTAAAAATATATATTCGTTTTTGTGCAAAGAAACATATAAAAACGATTTTAATCTACAAAAATATTTTATTATTCAACAGTTAAGAATTTTCAAGATATAAAACGTTTATCTCGGGGTCTATGCATTTAAGGAATTACCCTTTAATAATTATAAAACATAAAAAAAAAATTATCATTTATAATAGAACTTGATTGCTTGACCTTTCGACAAGGAAATTAAATTGCTCGTTTTGAGAAAACGGAAAACGCTTGTAAGAGAGACGACATCGAATGCCCTCGTCGACCGCGCTTTGGTCACTTTTTCCCCCCCTCTTTCTTTTTTTTCTTTTCTCTTGGTTTTGAATGCAAGAAACGAGATTCTGGTCACGCGAATATGGTTGTTGGATCGATGATGGCGGCACGCCGGTGGTGCCTTAGGTTCTCAGTTCTCCCGGTTACTGAGGGGATAAATGCATTTCTACTAAAGACCCTTTCATCTTTTTCTTTACTGATTATCTTACCAAAGGAATATTTAAGGGGTTATTAGTTTAAAAGTAGATTTTGGTTCAAATATTTTATGATATACATTTCTTTTCTTTTTAAGTAGTGAATGCTAAAAACTAATTTTATATAGGCTGAATGCCTGGTTATCTTTAGTCTTAAATGGCTCTGTAAGATATAAATTTCTTTAACTAAAAGAAAATAAATAAATATTAGTAAAGATTTTGGAAATTTTTTTGTCTTTCTAGTTCCTGTCCCTTGGAGCAGAGAGAGCGTCCTTGCTTCAGTTCCAAGGGTCAGTGGTTCGCATCCCGTTTACATTATAATTTCCAATTAATATAAATAAACAGACGGATTCTCAATGTTCTCACATGCCTTTAAACTTTAAAAAAAAATTATTTATATTAATTGGTTTCTCAATTGATTAAATAAACTTTTATTGGACTGGTTGGGATCTGAAACCATATCTTTTAAGGTTACCAATATTGATTAATGTCAAAACCACTAACCGTTCGGTGAGGGCCTGGAAAATTTGAAAATTAGAGAGTTCGCCTTTGTTTTTTTCTATCATCAACGCTTATATGATAGGATGGTTGCTCAACTGACCCAGCGTTACATGAATAAACGCCGTGCATTACTCGGATAGGTAACCAAATTCCCAAATAATAAATGGAGCCTGAGAGAGTTTTCAGTAAGAATTCGTAAAAAATTTTTTCGACTGTAACATTTTTAATTAACACTTATTTTCTCCCTTTATTGTGAAGTTATCTCTGTTCCTTTGTGCAGATGTAAAGGTTTCGCCTCACCTACCATAAGGTCAGAGGTTCGTTTCCCGTCCTGAAAGACACAAATTTATTTATATTATATTGGCTACCAATTAGTATAAATAAATAAAGTCTAAATAGCTTCTGATTCCAAAAAAATCAAGGGATACGATTTAGGCAAGGCTCTTATAATAGATTTGAGTATAAATTATCCACGGAATAAAAAAAAACAAGCTATTAATTTTTTCCTAACAGTAAAATACAAAAATGTTTGTTAGTTTACCTAAAAAAAAGATTATTTTTAGCACAAATTAAAACTTATAATTTAATAAGAATAGGTCGCTCTATAAGATCAACCTGGTTTCACTTTTTTAATGAATTGACTTATTAATATTAATAAATCAAGATATATACTACTTAATTATAGAAGGGTGGCACTAATTGCTACCATTCATAATATTTTTATTTAGTTTATGATTTGTTCTCAATACATATAAATTTTCCCTCTTTCTAAGCCCGAGGGAAAATGTTTTATCAAGTGCTAAAAAAAAAATCGATTTTATTTACCATGAAAATGAATTATTTTTAATTAGAGTTTGCATATAAAATAAGGAGGATAATAATAACGAATAATATACAAAATAATAAATATTTCCTATAAAAGAATTTTATATAGTGAAAATTTCTGATGTTTAGACAACTTTTAATTATACTCCGTCTACTCTCAGAATTCTAGAGAAGTATTGAGAGACAGGTGAAAAATGGAGGCGATGTATTCCTTTTCTCATCTAGTTATCGAAGTTAGGAGTCTTTAAATTTGGTGTGAATGATATTAGTGGGGTTTTTTTTTTGCAGTTTTAGACTGGGGAAAAGGAATTCTCAGACCGGATGAATTACAAATTATTTTATTATTAAAAAAATAAATTATTTATGTCCTATAAAAGTCTATGAGATAATGTTTACAAATATAACACACCTCAAAAAAACCACTGCTGGGATTTGAATCCGGGTCTCTCATTTTGCGCCTTAGCACATTGACCATTACAGTCATTTGAGTAGGTGATTCGTTATTATATTAATGATAGTAGAAGATGCTCATTAGATTTATTTTTATTTGGTTTCAAGGATTAAAAGAATATAATCAAATAAAATTTTGTAAGACTAATGAAAATAAAAATTTTTTTTTAATCAGTAGGCCTATAAAAAATACATAAAATAAAAAACGTAAATCTGAAAGTTCATCTAAAAAAATTTCCAAATCCTACCCCCTCCCTTTGGCCACTAAAAAGATGCCATACTCTATCTAACCTAGATTTTAATATTGTTTATCTGGTATATTCGAATTATTTGGGAGGCAAAATGAACTCTTTATATTTAGTTATCTTCTTACAAAGACCTCATTGATTCTTCAACAAAATTTTTGGAAATCAATTTTTATCGGAGGATCTGAACTCACTTTCCGAGGCTTTTAAAGTTATCACTATTCACAGTATCAAAGATCACGAAGTGGAAGCTTTATTCTTTATTCTTCATTATTTAAAAAAATGTTAGCATTAAAAAAGAATCGTCAAAAACCCTAGGTCATTTCGATAATAGACGTGAGTTTGGATCAAACACATACGTATTTAGGAGAATTCGGCTTTCATTGTTCCCTTCACTGAGAGTTTTTTGCTTTTTAAGCCTTATTTTTCAAAAAAAAAAAAAAAAAAAAAAAAAAAAACTCGCTAATTTATAACAAACATGTGAATCCTTTGAAAAGGATATGTAAAAAAGACGCTCATTGAAATAGAAGGGTTATATTTGATTGAATTGAATATTTCTACCTAAAGGAATAAAAAAGTATTTATTTGAAATATAAATAAAATAAATAATTTCTATTTTTACGTATTATTATTACTATTATATTTTATTGGCTCTAAAGAAGCTCGTGGGGTCACCTTCGAAATAGCCTTCTCTTCATTCACCCTTCCTTCTTTTGGGCAAGTAACAATCCTCACCTTTCTGTCCCACCTTCTCTAGTGCTTCTCTTGAGTTCATCAGTAAAGTTCGAGTGGCCTAAGTGTCTCGGTCTCTCAAATCTAAGGGGGATACGCCCTATATCAATCCATCCATCCCCTCCTTTAGCCATTTAGATTTTTTCTTATTTATTTAAATTAATTAATTGATAGCCAATGAAATTTAAGTTAATTTTATCTCTCAGGACGAGAAGCAAAACATTGATTGCCCTTTGAAACATGAAGAGGAAAAGGGAATTTTTAATTTAAAAGGACCTTTTTATTTCAACTCAAATCTATAATAGTTATATAAAGATTCCTTCTTCTATGATATTCAATTTTTATAGGTTTATAAACCTTCACCCACTTTCATATAAATTCAAACATATTTTCCCGTCCTTCTATCTCCAGGTTAATATACAGAATCTAGTACGGTATATAAAAAAATCAATGTTTTTTCAGGAATGTTGAGTGAAACTCTGCTAACGTGACGATTTTTCATCAGTTAATTAATAGGTTCCCTTTCAGTTGCATAAAATGCAAAACAAGAATCTCACGAACTCTTTAAACCCATGCAATGGATAAAATAAATATTTATAATTATGAACTTGTCCTTGAAATCCTCCACCCCTTTTTGTTAGAACTTGTCTTTTATTTTCCGAATTATTTTATTAACTTGTCGTTTCTAACTTCTCTTTTTGTTCTTTTCAAAGTTAACAAGTGTTCGATTATTTTATAGATGGAATATATTAAAAGGATCGCAACTTATACTTTAGCTAAAAATGAATAGGAATAATAAATGTTTTACTTCCTTAGACAATTTTAGGACTAGGCTATAAATTTTTACTCTTAAATTCTTGAAACTTTAATAGAATGATACATACACAATGCTTTAGAATATAGGTATAAATAAATCTCATATTTAATTTATGAGAGGATATAATGAAAGACTAGATTTATAAATAACATAGAATAGAAATATATATCTAGTGTTGTGGAATAATATTTATTTTGTTGTTCATTATTTTATTTTTCCTTTTCAATACCAGAAAGACAACCCAATCCTCATATAAAAATTATTTCGAAAATAGTTCTGGAAAGTTAAAGGAAACACTTTCTGAATTAGGTAAAAATTTATATAAAAATTAATTTTAATATAAAATATGAATATGGATAAAAAAAATAACAATGTTAATATTTTTCTATAATACCTAATGTAACAATACTTGCACCTCTAAATGGACTGATGATGACATTATTAAAATAAAACATCTCAAACTTGAGAGTTTTAATATCATAGAGGTTTCTAATCTGGCGGCCTGCTCCTTCCTCCACTATTTAAGGAAAATCTTATTTTAATGGTGTCTAACGCATATCCAAAAATTAGCTTTCCACTAATTTGTTTCTGGTTTGATGCTATTTTCTATTAGATTTACTGGGCTGTTTCTTCTAGTCTGTCTTTCGACTTCGGAGGCCATTTGGACATGGATAAATTCTTGACTATAATCTTTATCTATTCATATTTATTTTAATGTCATTAAAATTTAAATAAATTTTATTGCCAAAGATGGAAATGAAGCTTCTGAGCTTAGGACCATTAATCAAAAGTGTGTTCCAAAGGACGGGAATTTTTAGTGGAAAAAGTCAGTGATGTATTTTATGTTTTTTAAACCAGAGAGTTCCAACTATATTTTCCTAACAGAGGCACATTTTTAAAGGATTTATTAATTATTAAGAAAAGTTATTTTTAATATAAATTGTTTAACTATTCATGAATCGGCCGAAAAACTGCAAGAAAGAGAAATTATAATTATTTTTTAGTTTTATTTTTTTAGGTGAAAATAAAAACTATTTTATTTGGCATTGTTTTAAAGGTTATTAACAGCAAAAATTTAAATGAAATTTGTCGGTATTTAGTAAGTTTCAATAATGGGATTACAGAATCTCAAAAAATAGCCCTAATTTTAAAAAAATTGTTTTTTTTTACGATTTTAAAAAATATGAAATTATTATTTTAAATTAAAATTTACAATAAATGAAATTTTAGAAATAATAGTGAATATGAATTGTCAAGCCAAATAAGTATAGAAGCTGGAATTTAAAAAATTCTCAAAATCGATAACAATACTTTCTCTACACTTATATATATAGTATTTCGTAGGTAAGAGAAAGTAAAAAAGTGATCGATATTAATGAGTTTGTTTTTTAAATGTAACTACTATAATAAAGTTAAATTATAGTTTTTTTATATTTCCTATGTTTAAATTTTAAAAGAAGGTTCTGTGACATTTATTTTCTTTGAAAGGATTAAAGCTAAAATATATTTCGATTCTACTAAAAAAAAAATTTGCAAAAAAAAATGGAATTATGCCCTTCGTGATACACTAATGACAATCTCGAAAGTTGAAAGCACTCATTATGAACTCATTTGCATATTAAATTGAAAAAGTATTTTTCAGTCTTTCTTCCTTATTTTTTTTTAAATATATATAAAAAATAATCAATCATAAAAGTTTTTATTAATTATAATTATGCCAATGACCCTTGATTATTATCTATATATATTTACTATTAGACGATTAATCTGTCTCTCTGTTTGTAATGCATAGACTCCGAAGCTACTAGACATGGAGTTTTTTCCAATGTGTAGAGAATTTTCCGTGGGTGGTTTTAGGCAATTATATATAATTCAGATTAGGGGTAGAAACCCCCCTTATTAAAGAGAATTTCACTTTACTAAGATATAATATCTCCGGGATATATGAACAAATATTCATGGGATTTTTTTCCAGTGTATAGAGAATTTTACAGTGCAGGTTATAAGCAAGTTAGAACTCCCCCCCCCCCTGTTTAGGGGTATAAATAAAAATTTTGATTGGAACTTGTTAATTTAGGCACCCATAGACGAATTTTGATCGACTTTTAAGATGAGGCTTCCCTGGGGGATAAATAAAATGTAAAATTATTTACTTGCAACTTTTCTGTTTTTAGACCGGGAAATTTAAGTTACAACCAGCATAATGACAAAAAAATTTAACACTTGAAAAATTAAAATTTGTTGACAAATTTGGTATAACTTTGAACTAAACCATCTATTATAAAAAGCAAAAAAAAAAGATAGGCAAAAAATTTTCGACAGAAGAGGCAGGGGGTGTAGGCGGCAAAGCCCCTTGACTAGGTGCATAGCCTGCCGAAGTAATTTAGAAAGCAATTTTTTGAATTTTTCTCATTTTTCTAGATCATCATTACAAAGAGGATTTTATTTTTGTAGCCAACCCCTCTGAGTGGGCTGAACTTGCGCCTACCTATCCCATTTCGCCTTCCCTGACCAGGTAAAGCGAAAAAAAAAGGATTCAGGTAGTATATAAAGGAATGGGGACACGGTGAAAAAATTGGTAAAAAATATTAAAATGTGATTTTTTCTTCATTGTCCTTTTTCTTTCTTTTTTTTTTTTAATCTTCGTTCATTGTTCTTTTCTTATTTGAATATAATTATTTTCATAGAAAAAATTTAATTTTTAAACAACTTGAAAAGTTTTTGTATCCTCTGTGTCTGTATTTTATTCATTTCATTAAAATGTACATAGGGCTTCTTGACCTTCTTTGTGTACAAGTGAAAAAAAAAATAGCAATAGTTAACAAATTTTAAAAGTAAAATAAATATTGAATATTGCCATCAACAGCATTATTTAAAAATTGTATTATAAATCTAAATTGTGAGTAACTACTTTATCTCCCGATCTCAGCATGAAGACCATTCTAGACCCTGCTACTTGTCACCTAAATGAGCGCGCCATTGTTCCGGATTTATGTATTGGGCAGTTAAGTGAAGGATCCGCTTTGAGTAAGAAAGTTAAAAGAAGAAAATTGTTGCTATGTTGTAATAGATAAGAATATAATAAGGCAACCTATGGATGCTCAATAAAATTCAATATTCACACACTAATGATATTATAAATTAATAACATATGTTTTATGTATATATTGTTATATGTATTTCAAATTTAAGTTGACCATCTTTGGCCATAAATACAACAATCAAATTGGACTGAAGATGAACTAATAAACCTCATTCGAAACGTCACAATTTTGAGCCAAAGTCTGCCTTATTGCTGAAATTGCCTTCTCATTTATTAAAAGTAAGTATGATAATGTGGAGGCCAATATATGTCTAACCACAAATTTTTTGTTAATATCAAAATTTTGATATCGGGTTCGGATAAAGAATTAAAAATGATGTACAAATGTGTAAAAACTTTTAAAATGGGTCCATGGCAACTTGTCCATATATATATATATATATATATATTATTTATAGGTCTTTGGTTTCTATAACTATTTGGACTTGTATTTTCATGTGCATATTAATTTATTAATACTGAAAATACCGATGGTAAATTATATTAGGGTGATATTATTTAGAGAAGAAAAACAGCTTAGCATCTATTATTTTTAAAATATTTTTAAATAGAAACATATATTAAACAAAAATTTAAAAAAAAAAATGTGTTTAGAATAAGCAAACCTAAATGAGTCTAATTTGCTTATCTGGTACTCTAGGGTACCAGAAGCGTGGACCTCGTTGAAATCGGCCAAATCTGTAGATAAAGTGAAATTTTTAATAAGAAATTGAAAGTTCTAAATCGTTAAATGCTTGTCTAGTCAAATCCCTATATATTTACTTTTTTTTTTTTTTTTTTTTGTTTAAAAATAAATATTTATGGTTAAATGGTAAAAACCATGTTTTAAATATTGATCCAGAAATTTTAGAAAATATTGTCTTTTATATTCGTGTTTATAATTCTTGGATCGACAGACATGCACTTTGCTCTTAAGAAAATAAACTCTCAACTTTCTATGAAGGGAGAATTTTCGTTTGTAACTGACTATAATTGTTTTTTTTTTTTTTTTTTTTTTTTTGGCCTTTGACTTTATCCATTCAGTCAGCCTTCCGTTATTTGTTGAGAATATAATTGTTAAAAGATTTTTTTTTGATCATCCATGTTTAAATTTGTTTATTTATCACAGTGACAAGAAAGAAAGCGGCATAGCATTGGCGGTTTCGGTATTACTTCTAAAAATAAAAGGAAACAAAATTATTTTAAAAAAAATATAGTTCTAATATTTTTCAAGAAAGATTTGAATTTAAAATTATTATTTATTATGCCTAAGGGTTCCTAAATTACTATTAGTTCGTAAAGTTATATCTTCACCTGAAAAAAAAAGGCAGGGAATAAGAGTAAATTAATGAAAAAAAAAAGAAAGTAAGTATTTTGAGTATTTTATTGTCGAATTCCAAAAGTATTTGAAATACAAATAGTTTGATTTTATTATTTCATGTATTTTAAATACATGTATATGAAATACGCCCAGCTTCTTCTGTGGATGTTGTGGTTGGCATTTTTTCTATATTTTAATAGAGAAGGAAGGTTCAGCAATAAGACGTTTCGTACAAGGTTTACTAGTTCATCTTCAGTCCAAGTGAATGTCACCACTCAATAGAAAACCTTGTTCGAAACGTCTATTCAAAGGCTTCATTATTTCTGAATTGGACCTCTACTCTATTAAAATTACAACACAACAACACACACTTTTCTTCTTTCATCTTTTTCTATATTTAAAATCTAAATTGAGTTAAAAATTTCCAATAGGAAAAATATCATTTTGAAAAATGTGGTAAATGATTTGCTTTATTGTGGCTAATATATAGACCTATATATGATAGGCTATAAGTTAATATATTAGACGTCCTCTTTCCTTGTGCAAGTTCTCTTTTTGGTTGTACTTTTTTTGCGGGTGGTTTTTTTTTCTCCAAAAACAGAAAGCGTGTCTTCATTTTCTAAAAATTATTTTTTTCACTTTTTAAAAAATTCGAACAGATGTTTCATTTTAAAGCCATTTTGGAAGGGGGTACAAATTTTTTTAAGATGGAAACATCCAAATCGATAATCAAGTTTTATTTGATATAATACTAAAACAAAGTTGTTATCGAATAAAAATAAATTATGAATATTTCCTCCTAGTAATAAATCAATTTTAGCTCTAGTTTAAAATAAATTTTAAAAAAATATAAAGAATATAAAATATTTTTTTAATAATTTCTAAGAGAATTTAAAATTTTATTTAACACTATATTTCCCTGTATTATATTTTTATTATCAATGTATTTCCTTTTTTTTTTTTTTTTTTTTATATTTTGGGGGGGGGGGGGGGACTTTTGACCCCCATATCCCCTCTGACTACGGCCCTGCAAAATAGGAA
>JAAAKE020013696.1:0-10722 GCA_010014785.2 Anisolabis maritima
AAAGTAATTTTAGTAATGGATGTATAATTCAATTTCTAATTTAATTGAGCTCTAATAGTAAAGCCTAATCTCAAAATTTCGTAATCATATTTTATAAAACATTTTATTTAAAATTATCAAGTTTAATTTCATAAAGCGATCAAAGAGTAGATAGAGTAAAAGCAAACGGAAAGTTTTATTTGTATTTACAAATATTTATAATTTTCATGGCCAAAATTAAACTCAATTGATAATTCAAAAGATTTTTATTACATTAATTTTTTTGTAGGATATAACCTATATTTTGATCATTAATTGAAAATTTTTTATGATTAATGAGTTCCTGTCAATTATCATAGAATAAATATATAACATTTGAAAAAAAAAATTCACGAATCCAAGGGCGTAACGGAAGGTCAAATTACTTTGAGTATGTATTTTTGATTAGACTGGGCAATTAATTTGCGTTGTAACGATGAACTTGTTTTGCACGATATGGTAAATTTTAATTAAGATATTTGATATATAATAATTCATATAAGACGTTAAATAAATAATTATATAAATGTACATTAAGGGTTAATGAAATATCCACCCTTTTTAATCTTTAATTTTTTGTCGTTCTCTTTAACAAAATCAATTTTAAATTACTTAATTATTTCAAAATTAATTTCTCTAAATGTACACAGAATAACCCAAACTTGTAATTTCTATATCTGATTACTTTTTCTCTTAAAAAAAAAAAATTAAATATATTTATATTAACCGTCCAGAATGGGTTAGGGCAGCGTCAATTTTACTCTATTTAATGAAACGTTAGTGGTGAGGATTTGGGTGTCGCAGGGATGACACCTCAGCCTTTATTATGGTAATCGCCCAGGTTGCCAGATTGTCACAACTGCGAACACTGTCCGAGTGATGGCAACGCTGCAGCCGTCACCCTGCCAAGAGCCCAGTACTAAAGTTATATTAAATAAACTATAGAGTTGTTCTGTTCGAAAATATTAATGAATCAACCTCAAAATTTTAAACAATTAAGTAATCAGACATGGAAAATACAATTTTTCTATTTTCCTCAAATTCTATTCGTGTCTTCGTCTTGTAAGAGGAAATGCAGACTAGTGCCCGTCTATTAATAAATTAATGAATTTAAAGAATAAGTGTATGAACAAAAGAATGAGTTAAATAGAGGAGGTTGTTGTTTGGTTGGGCGCGTGGCTCTCGTGAGGAGGCTTCGAGGTCCCGCGCCTGGTCACGCAGGTCAGGCAACTCGGGGATCGATCGACGGTTGAGGCGACCTCAAGGCTGCCTTCGGTCAGTGCCTCCCCCGCCTCTGAAGTCCCAATAAAGTCATACTCAACCTGGGACTTGTGCTAGATACTTACCTAAAACAATTTACTAACATCATTTTCATTTAAATTGTATTTGAGAATAAAAAGTTAATAACAAGAGAAAAAAAAAAGTAAAAGAAAAAAAGGCATTTCATCGAACTTGAATCCGTATGTCTGTTTCCACTCCCCTTAACTTTATGTGACAAGTGATATATGAACTCCATACTGCATGAAAACTAAATTTCCAATCTTTTTCGATTTATTAAATGTCGAAAAAAAAATAAATAAAATAAAATAGAATAAGGAACAAAAAATAATTTTTTGACCATCACAAAAGTCATTTTAAATATGCTGGAAATTTTATATCTTATTTACGACTACCAAATAATCAAGCAGATGTAACACTTTTTCTCTTATTTGTTTTGCCTGTATTTTTCGAACATGTTTAGTTAATAAAAATACTAGGTGTAATTATTATTTGATAATTGTACTAAGATAAACAAAAAAAAAACATTTAAGCCCTTCACCTGGAAGTCTTATCTGCACTAAGGGACTGTAATCCTGGCTGTCCCAGTCGTTATTCAGGCAAATTTACATCCGGGGCAAACCAATTACAAATTTACCGACCCCGGAAGGATTGACACCTTGCTTGAGTGAAGGTGAACTCCAAGCGAACCCACTAAGGTAGCTAAATAATATTTCATCATGTAGGAATTTAAAAAAATATAAATAAATCAGGGCACTTTTATTTGCTTACTTTCTACTAGAGAGGAAACTTCAGCTGTCGAATTTTTGTCATTTAAATGACGTTTCCACTAAAATAACAAACAACCCTGATCTAGTTTTATTATACTAAATATTAAAAATCTTGAAAATTGTAAAATTCTGCTTTTTTTAAAAGATTTTTCAATTATTTTTTGCCAACCGATCACACTTGGTTGAAGATTTTTAAAGCTTGACAACTTATTTTTGTTACGCGTAGTATTTTATCTCTCTTTTATTCACAAATGTTTAAAATTCTTAGTACACTGTTATTAAAAAATATAAGGATTATTTCTATTAATAATCTGTTGGGGATCTGTTTTGGTGCCGGTCTTGAGTTTTCTATGACGAGGCAACGGATCCTCTCTATTTTCTCCGAAAAAATTTTTAAAAAAAGTTACTTTTAAAAAATATTAAAAATAAAATAAAATAATTTTCAGTCTATTTTAATAATATTATACTAACAGAAACACAGCCAGAAATTTTGCTTTTAAAGGTCAAATGAAATTTATTTTTATTAATTATCTTATATATATTTGATTTTGAGAATTTTTTACTCAAATTTTTCAAGAGTGTTGGGGAAAATTTTTACTTAGTATAAGAAAATTATTGTAATCTCGAGGTTTTGATTGTCCTTGACGTTTTGGGCCTCCCTGAGTTCGAAAATACCATTTCTCGAATTATGTGTATCGACTGTGTGTATGTTCATTAACACGATAACTAGCACGCTTTAGACCAACCAAATTTTACATACATTACAGCAAAATGATAGATCACTATCAACTTTTGAACTATTTCCGGCAACCGGAAGTGGAACCTGAAGCGCTTTTCTAAAAATTATGCTAACTCAAATATGATTTCACTAAGACGAGTCAAATAAAGACAGATATAATTCAGGGGTTAATATATTTAGTAAAACTACTTTCTCCATATATGTGTAGGCGAGAAAATCGGAGAGGCCGATCTCGATTTTTTCCTTTCTATTTATCTTCCCTATCCCTACTCCCTTTTTTTCTTTGAATTTCACGAAGGCCCAACTCCTAAATTTCGAGCTCGAATATGTAATAACACTTATTCTAAAACATCTATTTTTATGCCCCTACGTTTTATAAATTTATTAATCTACATCAGACATAATTTATCTATTTAATTACTTTTTTTTTTAAGTATTTTTTATTCAATTATGAATAACCTTTCTAGTTCTAATAAATTAACAAAATTTACTTCTATATTCATATATTTATATATTTTACATACATATTTAAAACAGCAACGTTTAATCATAATTCATAATAAATGATTTTCATAGCTATAAATATTAAAGACCAAAACTTCTTTAATTATTCTCTTTTAAACTTTTTTTTTTTTTTAATATATTCTTTATATTATTTAATAAAAACGTTTTTTTTTTCCCGCACTTATCAACCTTTCGGTTTCAGAAATAAACATTTTCTGAATTCAAATACTTGTTATTTATTTTAAATAAATTAACATGTAAGAATTTATTTCTTTATTTTCTATGAAGTTTGTTTATAAAAGCCTCATTTATTTTTTGCTACCTGATGTTAAAACAAGAATACAATGTTAGAATGTCTAATTAAAAGGAAGCCTAAAGGCATTTTTTTTTTTTTTTTTTTTTTTTTTTGTAATTACATCTCAGATCTCTGATTAAACTTTATTATAAACTACATAAATATTTTAAGGAATCAAGTTATATTTAGAGATATTTGTTATTGTTTGTGAACCGGGGAGGATGTCCGGACCCGCAGGAGGAGGAGGGCCCTGTCTTTGTTTAGACAAGTCTCAGCCCCCGAGCCCTCGAGGCGAATTAGGATGCGCGCGCAGCACTGACGATCGCTTCTCAGGGGAGAACCTCAGGGAATACGCTTAAGACCCGTCTCTCTTACTTTCCTTTTACCAAGCAAAAAGAAAATGCTGAAATATCTACTCAAGTAATAGGGTAAAAATAAAGATAAAGAATTTAAATAAATTTAAATGGAATCATTATTTTTGACAATTCCCAAAGATATGTCCCAGTCGAATTTCGGTATTTTAATATAAATTAAGATTTCCAAATGGAGGGGAGTGCCTCATTTAGTAATTAAAAATACAAAATGTATTAATATTCAATAATCCAACGTTTTGATACATTCACTTTGGCAGTAAATGCGCACTCCAAGTGAATGCATCTACCTTATGACGGCTGCAGAAATAGTGATCAAAACGTTGTATTATTGAATATTAATGAGATTTTTTTGTATTTTTAATTACTAAAATAAACCACGATTAATAAAAAAAAAAAAGTCTTGCTTATAATAACAATAATCATATAATTCTAATTTACTTAATCAAAGAACGATTTCATAGGAAATGAAAGAAGATTTACTAATTAACAAAAAATTGGACTTTATAGCACCCCCCCCCTAATTTGAAATTTTGCTCTTTCATAAAAACTCTATAACAATTTGCAATATTACTACTTCAAGCAGAGGTAGAGCTCTGGCTTCAAACTCCAAAGGTTCGCATTCCGTCTTGAGCGATAAAATTTATTTAAATTATATTAATTAATTCATGTAAATAAATAAGAACGGAGATGGCTTAAAATAAAATTTGAAATAATAATGACACACCAAGAGGGATATAAATTTTGCACCAATTTTTTTCCGGAAAAAAAAAATCACGTCATCATGAGAAAAATAATTTTTTACTGAATTTATTGTTAGCAAAAAACCTAGGCATCCAAAAGTTCTCTTTAATAGTTTTTTTTTTTTTTTTTTTTTTTTGTTATTGGTTGTTAAATAGATATACTAAAATTTGCTAGTTAACGTAGTTGAATTTATTTGTTGTAAAAATGAAAGTTATTTTATTATACTATTAATTTAATGATAGAACATTAATTTAATAAAAAGTAAAAAAAAAATTTGATTGAAAAATTGACATTGAAAAAAAAAACAAACAAAAAATATCGTCACAAAAGATAAATTTGATTTTTTTTCTTTTTTATTTGTTAGATGCCCGTTTTCATTCACATTTTCAAATCATAAGGAAAAACTTTTGAAGTGAAGAGATGGGATAGGGATGTCGGTCGACAGAGATTTAGATGTTTTTTTTTTTTTTTTTTTCTTCTCATATAAACTTTTTTTTTTCTACGATATTTGCTTATTTAACTTTTATCATCATCGAAAAAAGTAATTTCCCCTTTTAATGAGATTTATTGCTCTATATTTTCCTCTCAGACACTCACAGGTAATTATTTCTTGTTACTTGAGAGGAGAAAATATCTACAAGAGTTTGTTCATTAAACACAAGACACATATAATTAGACTACACTCTCCATCATATACCTATTATTTTAAATTTATTATTATATAATCAAATTATTATAATTAAAAGTTTGTTTTTGATAATTTTTCTTAAAAAAAAAAGTCACTTTTTTAGTCAATTTGTTACAAAATTTAACATAAATAATAAAAAATACTACTTAACATGTATTTAGATTTCTTACGAGAATGATTCACACCAGTTTAAGGTAAAATATCTTAATTTATATTTTCTAAAATTTAGAAAAAATTGTTCCCATTCCATTGAAAATATTTCTTTTGAGACGGATAGTACAACAACACCAAGGTGAAAAATAGTCAAATTGGGTTTTAAAGATTATTAAATTCTTATCAATGAATCAATTTAAAAATATTAAATTAAAATGAGTTTCTAAGAAAAAATTCATGCAAAATTTTTGAGTTCGTTTACCGGAGAGTTTAGAATATTTTTCACATTCTAATAAAAAAAAATGTGAGAAAGACTTTATAATTAGAGTTTTAAAATTGTTTAGTATTATTAAAAGGCAAATTTTATCTCGACGAGTTATAATTTTCTAACGGTTTTTAACCTTATAAGGCACTCAACTGGAATAAAATATGAATACTTCAAAATCGATTAAAGATAATGAGCTCTGATGAAATTGCTTATTGTTTTATTTTTGTTTTGTTATTCTATGACCCTCCCACGCAAGTTCATTTCAAATTTAAAAAAAAAACTCCACGATTGTTTATTGTTTGAAATTGATCATCTGGCGATTATTAGAAATTGTTTTGCTGCTTATGTCCGTTCTACCCTAGATGAAGTCGATTTTTTGCAACTTCCGAGAGATGAAGTGACTTCGCTTAGGTCACGTCTCCATCCTGTTTCTAAACTTGGAAAAACAAGTAGCAACTTGACTAGGCCAGCTCAATACATGAATCCACGAAAAAGACATTACAATTGAATTCCAATCAATTTAAACAGTTTACTACCTTGAAAATAAATAATGAAGGCCTGCGAAAATTTTTTAACATCGCTATTAGGTATCAAATTTATTAACTCGCTTACGCCCGACGAACGGCCTTTAAGCTACGGAACTAGTTGAGTCTGCTCTTCAAAGCAGTAATTTAGGGCTTTAAAAAAATATCCTTTGTTTATTTATTTTATTTTTTAATTAATTTATTCCATTTATAATTTTATTCATTTTGTCTAGGCATTTTTTAAATGTGTTTAAAAAATAACAGTAAGGCATTCGGAAATTCACTAATAAATGATAAAGATAAGCCTCTCGATGAGATATATACAAATATAATTAACCATTATTAGAAAAATCTAAATATATTAATGAAATTCTATTTTAAACAAATCTTTAATTAGAAAAAAATTTAAAAAGAAAAATCCAGATATTTTTGCAGAGTGATAAATAAAAAAAAAAATGAGTAACCATCGTTAAATCCGATTATCAAAAGAAATTATTTGATTTTGTCAATGATAATAATTCCTATGAACCCGTACCAAATGACGCTTTTAAATCTTTGGAAAACAAATTTACAATTTTTTACTATGATTCTCAAGATAAAATAAAAATTCTATCAAAACAGCTCTAATTCCATCTCCTGTCCAGTTTTAGAATCCTAAATTTTACTATAAAATAATTAAATGAAAGATGTTCCGCACGAATGTTTTATATAATAATTTTACAGAATATTATTGCCAATATTTATTATGCTAATTTTATTTTTGGATTTTATTTGAACTGTTATTATATAGAAAATATACAATTATTTTATGATAAATAAAGGAAAACAAACCGATTTATGAGTACTATAAATAATAAATGTTTTTTTTCTACATTCAAAATTTACATAAATAATCAATTTTTTTTTCTTAATTATTCTCTACTCGCTTTTTTTTTTTTTAAATAGGAAATTAAAATAAATTTCCCAACTAATGAGAATTAGATTGGTTTGAATTTTATTTATTTATTTTTCTTTTGTGATCGGATTGAGAGGCAAGTTTGCATCTTGAATAAGTTAATCAATTGGTATTTGAAGCTTTTCGAGTTGCTCTTTAAGAGCATCTTCAGAGAAATTGAGAAACTTTTATAAAGTTTCAAATGCGATTTTAGTTTTTCAATTAGATTAAAAGAGCTAGTGAGATAGTTTGCATAATTAAGAGTGAAATGTTACATTCCTCTCTCTCTCCCGACTGATCAAATTACTTTGATAAGCTACACACTAAACGAAAAGAAAAAAAAAAAATCAGAAATCAGAACCACAAATAAATAAATAGAAAATGTTAACTTAATCTCTTTTTGTTGCAGGTATGTGTGTGCCATCATCTAATTTCGAAAAGAGAAAATTATCAAACCGTAAGTCATTAATATGCAATAATTTTTATATGAATAAATAGCATACCATCACCTCATCCGACAATGGTTTACATAATTCATCAATCAAAAAAATTTTTAAATACAATCCCTTTCAATATTACAAATGTTTATAAATGAAACTTTGACAAAATACATACTTAATCGTACTTTATAAAATTCCTTGATGCTCAATTTTTACAAGACCTCCTTTATACTTTCTCTGATCTATATATGTAAATATATACCATCCCCTTCAAAAGTAATCGGACAACCTTCTTTATTTTCGTCTTAATTGATAATTAGAAGACCAACATGAAATCTGAAAATAATAAATTTAATGATTTTGAATAGTTCTGAATTATCTATTAACAATAAACAAAAGATATAGGTTATCCAATTACTTTTGAAGAGAATAGTACAGTCGCGATCGAAAAAGAAGAGATTTCATTGGAAATACACGTTTTAAGTCAAAAAATGAGCCTCGCAAGAGTCCGTCTGTGTGTCAATGAAATAACTCAAAAACAAAAAAAAATTGCTATCTAAGCAGACCACCCCCGTCGCATACGTCTCCAAACTTTTTAATAAAATCGAGCAAAACGTTCTAGTGCTTATTAGAAAAAAGGAGTTTTTCTTTAAGATTGCACTAAAAGGAGGAAATTTTTTTTTTTTGTTTAAATAAGAATCGTGGATATAATCAGCTGATTAAATTAAAAGCCTCTGACTTTCATTGAAAATTTTATTTCGTTTCCTATAAATTTGTTCCATTATTTTAATTAGGCAAATACAATTTTATTATTACTTTTAGAGCACGCGTTTTTCTAAAAATATTTTTTTCCCTCGATTTTATTTTACGTCTAAGGGATTATCAAATCAAAAAAAAAAATTTCAACTCGTCTGGTTTGAATTCTTCTATTTATTAATGAAATAAATATTTTTAACTTTTTTAAATATAATTATTTATTTATTTTTACCCTTTATATTTTTCTTTCTTATAAGATGCCAAATGGTCATTTTCTAATTACACAATGTTTTACGGTATT
Organism: Anisolabis maritima; assembly: GCA_010014785.2. NCBI lineage: Eukaryota > Metazoa > Arthropoda > Insecta > Dermaptera > Anisolabididae > Anisolabis > Anisolabis maritima. Next base: position 8,784 of record JAAAKE020013696.1, read on the forward strand.
GCTTTACCCTTATCACGAAAACTACACAAATACATCTCTTAATTTTTATTAAAAATAAACTCTCTTTGAATTCATCATCGTCCGTCGGTCTCAAAAACATTTTCGCTTTATTTACGTTGCATTGTCTGCTTAAGAAATAGGCAAGAGAAAGTAAAATTATTACGACTATTATGGGAGTATTTTCAGAAGAAAATAGAAATTCCTACTATTAAAAATTTTTTAAATTATTTCAGTCAATAGAATTTTTAAACAGGTCATATCCATTCCGCATATATCCTGTTTAAATAATTTATTATCTGTACATATTAAATATATGATAATAATTATCTCACTAGTAAAAAGTATCAATCTATATTTTCTTTCACTAGCAATCCAAGGGTAGTTAAATTCCAACACAAAATATTTATTTAAAATATTCTAGCTCGGAGACCTCGACAAATAAATATATAATACTTGTTATTTTAAACAAAAACAATTTTTCCTTTTACAATCTAAACTATTTTTACTTTAACATTTATTAACATCGTTAATATGATTTTATCGCTATCCTCGTTTTTACCGACGACCTTCACATTATTCTTAAGGTCGCCATTTTATATAGGCAAAATTTTTAAACTTTTACTTTTAACAATCAAAATTTTTTTTGATACTTTCTATTATATTTTTTATATATATTTCAAATGGCCAGATATTTCTTGAAATTGTAATGCAGGTCGTCTCAAAATAGAAATGAAGAATAAAATATATTTCCAAAGTATAATAAAATATTTAATAGAAGATATTATTTTTTAAATTTCTTTTGAAAACGCAATAATATACTTAAAAAAAAATTCCGGATTAGGTAGCTACAATTATATTGTTTTCAATTAGGCCTTCCTTCATTTCTGAATAAAAAATGAATATAAACCAATTATTATGAATAAATACTAATTTAGGCATTTTTTTAAAATTTTAACATTTACTTTTTTAAATTAATAAATCTCGTTTTTATTTTTTATTTTAAACTTATATAAGAAATTAAAAAAAAAAAAAATATCATTTTCATTATTATGGCATTGGAAATTTATTTAAAAGAAGAAATCATAATTGCGGGACAGTTTAGGCCCGCAAAATCCAGGACGTCTGGTCTAGACTAATCTTTAAAGGACATCGCAATTTTTCTCTCCTTGCTAATTAATCAATGCAGAATCGTTCATCATCCGAGTTTTATGCTATTTCCGTTATATATAATATAAAATAGTTAATCACTTCCTTAATTAAATAATTTTATTATTTTTTAATATTAATACCAAGGACCAAGGCCACCCAATAATTCCAAAAATAAAAAGCGAGCCCAATATTTTTTTCTTTTCATGTTTTATTGAATGTTATGCAATTAAAGTAATTTTTTTCTTTAATAAATAATTAAATAAAAAAATCAATTATAAATTAATATTATATAAAATTAAATTTTATTTTCGCGCTTCTTTCCCTTTTACTATTTTTCTTTCTTAATATCCTACTTATTCCTTATCAATTTTTTTTCTTTTTTAAGAAAAACACCCCCTGGTTTAAAAGTTGCCTATTTTCTCTGTATATAAAACAAAATTACTACACCACTTTCACCATCAAATTTGTACATCTCTTTTATTATTTTTATCAAATATGTATGTATTAATAAATGGTACTTTTAACTTTTTTTTTTTTTTTTTTAATTTTTAATAAACTCCAATATATAAATAAATAAACTTGAAAATTTAATTTTGTTTCGGTTTCATAAAAATTCTAAATCTAAATGATTAAAAATATATTAGCTTCCCGAAGAAACAAATTTTCCCCGAGGATTCATTTTCGACAAAAGCGGAACTTGATCAGTACAATCAATTTTCTTAGATCCTCTTAGCGGCTTTTATTTATTTTCTTCCTCTTCTTTCTTTGCTAATTTATACATTTAAATTTT
>JAAAKE020013718.1:0-10721 GCA_010014785.2 Anisolabis maritima
ATATCTTCAATATAAGATTAATATAACACTTACAATTAACTTAATTGAAATTAACGCAGAAAACTTGAAAAATTAACAGAAAATTATTAAAAACTTTGATTAAATATGTAGCGAATTTATAAACAACCTATCTCCAAATCCATAATAAAGATTTGTTTAAAATAGGGAACATTTCCAAACAATGAAATATCTCAGTGAACTATAAGCTATAAAATGTTTAAGATAAAAAAATCTTTACGCATTCAAGATACGTATATATAAATCATTTTAGACTATAACCGTTGTCCATAATTATTTAAATTAAATAGACTCCTATGTATATGTGTTATAATTTGAATAACTTTCCTTGGTCCCACACCTCTAGCTTTCAAGGTTTTAAATGCTGAATGTTAATAATCATGGGACGGGGGCAATTAAAAATTAATAATAATTAAAACATAAATGAGCCCTGTCATTGGTGCAGAGGTAGTCTGGCTTCACGTACCAAAGGTTCGTTTCCCGTCCTAAGCGACAAAAATTGATTTAAATTATATTGGCTATCAATTAATGTAAATAAATAAGGACGGAGTCTAAATGGTCTCCGATGCTGAAAAAAAAACAAAAACAAAAACAAACAAACAAATGATACTGGGAGCTTTTAAATATATGCTATGACATTTATTTATTATTATATTTACCTTTAACTTGGTTTGTTGAAAAGTAAACCTTTCACCAGGATTCGAATCCCTGATCTAATCTGGGTTCGAGTCCATTTATAGAAGTAATTTTTTCATTACTCCAAGTTGAAAAATTAAATTTTAAATGTCAAAAAGTTATATTTTCACTCAAATTTAAAATTAATCAAACAAATGTTTAAACAAACGAAATATATAAGCTACTTGTTTTAAGTGACTTGATGTCATGGGAAAAGTAACCGAAACTTTGTAGTTCAAAATAGGTAAATAAAACACGGTACTAAACAAAACATAGTTTAATATAAATTATGTATCTATTACTATAAAATTCTTGGTTGAATTTGTCCAAAACAGTCTGTTAGTGAAATTTGAGCTAAAAGATTTTCATTTCATTGAGAGATCGAGTTTTAATATCAAAGGGCTTATTAAAAATAGGTAACTCTTATAAAATAAAATAAAAAATATGAAAATTGTTTTTATTTTATAATAACATAAGAGTTCAGAATAAAGTTTTAATTCGATTTGACTTAGTTTACACTGATCAAATTTTTTAAATTACATTTTTATTATTGCATTTTTTTCATTAGAATAATTTATATATTTTTATAATATATTTATATATTTTGAAAAGGATCATTAAATATTTCAAAAATAAAAACTAACAACAATTATTGAAATTATTTAAAATTGATAATAATTAAGATTTTGATGAAATCTATGGATACATTTACAAAATTTATTTAGAAAGAAATAAACAATTTTAAAATTTGGAATTTGAAAATTTGTATTAATCAAAATTTATTGCTAGAAACATTTCTAATACAGAAAAAAAAAATAATTAAAATGAAAGTAATGAAAAGTAATTTTTTTTATAAATAATAATAATTATGTTAAAAATACTTTAATATATACAGAGTATGTCAAGAAGAAACAGAATATATTTTCCTAGTTGATAGTTTGGTATTATCAATGGAATGGGAACAATTCCCTAAAATATAGAAAAAATTAATTTTGAGATGTTAAGTTATTTACCTTAAAATCTTTTTTTCATTTTACGAGTTTAAGGTAAATAACTTAACATCACGAAAAAGTCTATGGTTACAGAGCCGGCGCTACCATTTTAGACAAAAAAGGCAGTTGACTAGTGGGCAAGGCAATGAAGGGGCGCAAAACTTCAAACTATCCTTTATTAAAATATCAAAATTAAATAGTGATAATTAAATTATTAATAAAGAATGTCAAAATAATTTTCATTTATATTTAAAATTTCCAACTTGTGAAACTCTAAGAATGTTCCTGTGAAAATAAAATTTCAAAAATATGAACTAGATATTTTGTATTTCAAGCCAATAAATGTTAAATTGTAGTTCGAAGATATTCTCTAAACCATATAGAGGCCTTTATATTTCTGATGTTCATATAATATATTTTGTTTACAATGATCCAGAACATCTTGACACACCCTGTATTAGATTATATATACATGTACAATATATTGAATGATTTGTTTCCTGGGATTGGACAATATGAATTATTTATTTGCTAACTTTAAAAATACATTTATTATTAATTAGTCAAATTCATAAATTTATTATTTTAAATGAAGTCTTCAATTTTTTTAATATCAGTAAATTATCTATATAAAATATATATAATTCCTATTAAATATAATGTAAATGTTTTAAATAATGGAAAAGTACAAAAATATAATTTCTATCGAAAAAGCAAAAAAATAGTTTTTAAATCTAACTTAAGCGTTTGGTTTAAAAAAACATGGATCTTTATAAAATTTATTTATATTTTAGTAAATTAAATATTTTTTTTTCACCTAATTGTTTCATAAAATTTAATTTTAATTATGTATTTTCTTTGGGATTTTTTCACTTTTATTTTTTCTAATACTTTATTACTAAAATGTAAATGTTGCATAAAATTAATAATTAATATTAATATATCAAAGATTCCAATTAAATACAAACACGATATAAACGTTTATAATCTCGAAATGAAAACAATTTAAAACAATGGTACAGCCAGTACGTAGGCCGAAGAACCATTTTGGTCCAATCGGGCTCCGCGTTGACTAAGGCCACAATCACAAAAATAAGAAAAAATTTTGAAAAGAACTATCCTAAAAAGTGACTTGTGACCGCGTATTAGTTCCATTTCCCTGCATTTCTTAGGACTAACAAGAGGGAAATTAACAACATCTCACCCCAAAGACAGGACAAAACAAAATGAAAAGAATTGTAAAAATTCATCCTAGCTTAATTTACTAAGTCAAGAAAACTATTAAAAAAGCTTCAAATACTAAAGATTTTTATCAATAATACAGGAATTTATGAATATATTAAATTAAATAACATTTTCTCCATTTTAACAAGCCCTGCATTAGCCGCAAGTAAATTATAAACTGTGAAAGCTTCAATTCCAAAAGCGAATCCTTAATTATCTTAACAACTCTTTACCCTTAAAAATTAATTAAAAATCATTTATTATTGAATATATTAATTTTGCTATAGTTAGATATATAATTTAAATTTTTCCCTGCTTCAAAATTTTATTTTTTTGTTTTGCTCTATTATTTATAAAACAAAAAAAAAACCTGAACGAAAAAAAACAATTTCTCCTGGACGAAGCCTTTAAAAAAAGGACATCTGCTAGGACTACTTATAAATTTATGAAAAAAAATTAGATATTTTTGAAAAAAAAAAAAACAAAACATTATCAGCGGATTAACTTACTTAGAGCCGTGGCGGTAAAATTTGAAAGGGCTCCTATTTTGCTAAACTAATTTAATTTGTTAACTTTCTCAATATACATGATATTCATTTTAAGGATTCATTAAATTAATAGCCTTAATAAAAAAAGAAATTAAATTTACCTTTTTTATGAGTTATGGAAATATCAAGAATTTTGAGGACCCTTGCGTGGTCGTATGCCAAGGCGGCCGCCCAGTTCATCTACCGCTTAATCCGCCTCTGAACATAATGACCATAATATATAAATATATATATTTATAAATTTATATATTTGTTTTATTTTTATTACTAGACACTTAACATTGGAATTGAGGAAGATCTTTTGATCCAGATGAGAATGAATTGTAATGAAGGGAGTAGTATATGGTAATGAATGATTAACAACTTAGATCAGTGCAAACTATGTCTTCAGACTGAAGCAAGGCTGGCGAGAGGGTCACTGCGATGCGGAGGGTCGCAAAAGTTCTGCTGCCGTCAATTGTCCATCATTATCAACGTCAATGAATCGAGAGACGACAAGTCGTGCTAAATCTGGGTTTCCTTGTAATTGTTGTGCAAACCAATCTGCAGGAAGAGATCCTCTGTAACAATAACATATATTCCTCTATTCAACAATTCTGCAAAAAATACTTTGCAAAAACAAGATCAAATGAAGTAAACAGTAAAAATGAAAAACCGAAGTTTTAATTTACAAAGGAAAAGTCAAAACAATATAGTGTGACTAAGAGCATATCATACAATTTTCTCTTAAGTAGTACCTTCAGTTTTTTCATCCCAAATTTAGCTCAAGGCGAATATTTATAAAAAATAAAAAAATAAAATTAGAAACTAAATCTTTTTTATTATCAAAGAAATTAAAAATATTTATATTTTGTTACCATGGCAACCATTTCCCTACCTCTATGGAATAGTTAAAATCTTAAATTGAAACACACTATATTCAGAGAAAATGAATACATCTTAAAGCTTGTCCAATTTATTATAGGTATAACTAGAGGCATATACAAGATGGGGGGGATTAAAGAGCTTTTATTTTTTTTCACTTTTGTCTTTTTTCGACTGCCAAGACAATTTAGACTGTATATTGAGACCTCATGATTTAGGTTCGGATTCATATTAGCAAATTAGTCTTAATAAAGAACTTCTGAATGTCTTCTTTTATATCAACAAAATATATATATGGAATAGTGTTTTCATGGGTTGATCCGCATTGTTTACTGATATGTTTCAGCTTTCTTTTTGGAGCCATTTTCAAGAGAGGTGGGTTAGGAAGTGATGGTGGTGGTTGTTTTCGAGGTCTACTCTCCGGGTGGTCGTGGTGTTACCTGGCCACCCCAAACCTCTGTCCAAATTTGAGGACCAGCAAGACTGTGACCTCGAAAACAATCACCACCATCACTTCCTAACCACCATTCTTGAAAATGGCTCCAAAAGAAGAGCCGAAACGTTAATCTCAACAATCAATGTGGACCAACCCATGAAAACACTATTCCATATATCTATTATATATAAATTACATTCATTGCCTCCCCCTTCCTCTCATGAATTAAGGCTGGAATCGCCACTATGTATAGACAATTTAATCAAAATTGTTAGAATGGTTTATGAGAAACTCAAAAACGTATACAAGTAATGTGGGCCCTAAACAATTTTGGACATTTTAAAGATCATCGAAAAATTAATTGTTAAATGAATTTTAATCAAATTCGTTAAAGTCACTTTTAAGTAGATCAAAAAAAAACTAAAGAAATTCATCAGTAAAAGACTAGTGCTCTTTGACCGCGACCTTCTTGTCGCATGCGAATTCTGTACCTAGCTTAAATATCAAATTTGAGCCTTCACGTTTTTCTCGTTTTTGAGATATTTTATACACATACTGACACACAGGAGACAGACTATTTTGCAAGATCCATTTTTTTAAACTCAGGAAACCTCAAAACATATATTTCAGTTGAAATCCCAACTTCAAATTTTTTTGCGATCGCAATACCTTCCCAATGCTATATATTATAGATAAAAAAAGTAAATGCAAATGACCAGAAATTTTGATGCGCCTTATGAATGAAATTATGAATCAAATAAAAATTTCGTCAAAGAACTCCTTTGTAAAAAATCGGGAGTGGCCTTCCCTCGATTTTCTCGTATACATACCTACATACGCGGTATATAGGGAAAATAGTTTTACTAAATATATTAACATCTAAATTATATCTGTCTTTATATGATTCGTTTCAGTGAAAGAGAAATCTCTTTTTAGAAAAGCATTTCAGGTAGAGTACAACTTCCCGTTACCGGAACTCAGGGCGACCCAAAACATTAAAAACAATCAAAATATCGAGATCGAATTATTGGACGAATACAATACAATATACTACATAAACGAGAAAGTAAAAAAGATCCAATGAAAATTCGAACTTGAAAAAACGCAAAAAAAAATCAAACAAATGCTCAAAAAATTATTTTCAATTATCTTATTTTTTTTAGTAAGGAAATTCATTTGAAAGTTTTTGGGACAAAAAATTGATTTCAGATAATTAATTAATTATTTTTTGAAAAGTTAACTATATTCTTTAATCTTGTTATAAAAAGTTAAAGAGTACTCTTTTCCTATTAAATACTTATCTTTATTATTTTAATTATTTATCTCTTTATTGTGAAATGCTATTGGAAGATCCTTGTAAAGATAAATATCTTTTATCAAAAAATTTAAAATACTAATAAAAAATGACTTTAACATGATCCGAAAATCGTTTCGACATTAACAAAAAATTCATTGATTCTCATCTTTATTATTTTTTTTATCAGATTAACTTATAATCAGAGCCTAGAAAAATCAAAAGAATCAAATGATTACTACGTTATTTATTTTTTCAATATTCACACACTATTGAGACTGTACCAAAAATTAATAACATTGTCGCTCTAACATGTACATTGTTATATATATTTTAATTACAAGCTGACCACCTTAGGGCATAAATACAACGATCCAATTGGACTAATGATGAATTAGTAAACCTTGTTCGAAATTTTGAGTTTTTATTAAGCAATCAAAGGCTGCCTTATTGCTGAACCTGCCATCTCATTTATTAAAAATACTATGTTATTTATAATTTTTTATTGATTATTTAGGAAATAGTTTTTAAAATTTGATTCAATAAAGTTATTGCAGAAGATCGCACTTTTAAATATAAATATGAAATGAAAAAAAATTTAAAGACTTGTATAATTACACAATCTGTCCAACATAGACATTTTATTTTTATTTATTTTTAATCAATTAAGGCCATTTTGCTTTCAGATATAGACAATATAAATTTTTTTATTTAAAATATCCTCTACAAATAAATTTTTACTTTTAACCGATATATATAATTCACTCAAAACATTTAATGGATATTACAAAAAAACACTAATAAACAAACAGGCTATTAAAATAACATTTAAAATTTTTTTTATATTTTAAATGGAACATTTTATAAAGAAAAATTAAATGTTTGTCCAACGCAAAAAATCTGTCACATCTTACCTTAGATAAAGTTGTGTAATATACGTTTGTTTATTCACACCATATTTTTTATTCTAAGTGAAGAACAAAATTTATTTTTGTTATTAATTGAAATAACATTTTTACTTTGTGAAATATCTTAATATATTCAATACATGTATATTTTTATATCAATATAAGGCGCCTTAACTACAAGGTCATTTGAGTCCCAAACAAATGTTAGTAAATTCATTCATTTTCTCCTAGAGGCGTGAACACAGATCCACTAATATTTATATTCCAAAACATAAGCAATATATTTCTGAATCATAAATAATTTCACAATAATTTCACTTAAATATCACACATTTTTTCATACATGTATATTCCAATAAATAAATTACATGCTCTATTTAATTTTTTTAAAAATATTTTATATAATTAATTTCAATTTGATTTTTTTAAAGATATTTACGTGAGCATCTCATTGGCCGGACTGGGACTGGAACTCGAAGCTTCTTGAAGGAGTATGTTGATTGGTTCACGAACTCCTCTTTTCCCCATTCCTCTTGCAGTGCTCATCAGTCGATTACGGAATTGAGCTTTGCAAGAATCGGCGAGTAGAACAATAACCATAATTGTGACAGCCAGAACTGACCCGAGGAGTCTCATCTCTAAAACAGAACATACATAGTAAGAATCTACGTTTTTTTACCCTATTTATTTTTTAATAATAAAAAATCATTGTTTCTTAATTGATTGAACATTTAAAGCAAAAATTTGGGTTTATCTTTTTTTTTATGATATGGAAGCATAAGGTCTAACGGACCTAAAACGACCAGTAATCACCTGCCACCAAGAAGAACAGAAGGAGAGAGTGGAGACTTTAAAAGCTGCTTATTGAGGTTAGATTTGATCTGCTCAAAACACCCTAATTGGAAATTCGCAAATTAATTTAGGAAATGTTTGATAAAATAATAAAATAAATAAATAAAATGGAGAAAAGGAATTTCTAAAAATAACGTGAAATAAGATTGAATGGTTTTGAATGGATGGCAGCCAGGTTTGGATAAAAACAAGAAAAGAAAATCTAAACTTTTCTCCCAAGCCTTTATTATCATCAACACATATCTATGTTTCAGTCACGACTTCCGAACTTCATCAGTACACGGGAAAAAATGTTTATCACTTCATCTCCTTGGAAATCTCTGACAATAATCCTATGCAGGAATTCCCTATCTTTTTACTTTTACTTACATATATATGTAATATAAAGTAGAGGGAAAGTATTGCAATCACAAAAAAATTGATATTGAGATTTCAACGGAAATAAATTGAGGTTCCCTGACTCTAAAAAAAGGAATCTCGCAAAGGGATCTATATGTGAGTGTGAACAAGATATCTCAAAAACAAAAAAACTTTGAAGACTCCAACTCTATATTTAAGTTAGTTATCCCCATTATATGTGCCTCGGATTTCTTTGCTTTACTGATATACTTTTTTATTTATTCATTTATTTTTGATTTGCTCCAAATTCGCTCTAACGATTTTGATTCATAAATCAATTATTTATTAGATGATCTTTGAAATGTATTAACCCCTCTTCCCCAAAATTGTATGGGTCCTTCTTTATTCATGTATGTTTTTAGGTTGTGATTTTCTCTTAAACTATTCTAACGATTTTGATTAAATTAGTTGTACATATAATAAATTAGATAATTAATAATGTATTAATCATTTTCAAAATAGGAGGCCCTCAATTTAAATTTTAACAATTTCATAGAAAAGTAAAAAAAAAAATCTGGTGTTATGTGCTCTTAGTCACTACACTACAATCTACCCAACATTTTTTATATTGTAATGCTATGCTTTTTGCTTTGCTCTGTGAGTAGTCACAGAAACAGAAGCGAGATGACATCCAGCTAGAAAAAGATAGATGATATAACAGATGGCTCGCATCTTCCTATGCATATCTTTATTATATTTATACCTATTAAAATTATTATTATAAAATAATTACATATCATTTGGAATCCTTCGACTCCCAAGAGATCCACATGAACCCCAGTTGGGTATTCCTTATATATATTATACTGCAACAGTTGTGCTGATTCCAAAAAAATAGATTTTTCGTGTCAGTGAGATCTTTGTGAAAGTGAATCCTCAAGGAGATGAAGAAGCAATAAAATCGAAATTTCTTTTCTATATTAGTTTTCTTAACTTAACCACCTTGTTTTCTGAACGGCTCAAATATTTTTTATCTAATGATCCAAAAAAATTTGGTTTATGGGATTATATTTAATATTTGAATTAACTCAGTAGATTTAAGCGATCCCTATTTATCCATGTTTTTTATTTATTCTTTAATAATTAATCGTGAGTACTAAATATTATTACATTGCATGTTTAAATAACTGGTTTCATTTTCTATTCATTAAAATTAAAAAAAAAAGAAAAAATATAAAATGCCTTCAATTAAATTCAATAAAAGCTTTCAATTTTTGAAAAATTTAAATGTACAATATTTCTGTTTTTTTTTTTTTTTTACTTTCCCAAAAATATTAAAAATTATGTGATTATCATCCTATAGGCGGACCTGGCCGGAGAGAACAGCTACAAAGATGTTTATTGACAAGCAAGGCCAAGCAGCGCTGAACCTCGGATGAGTAGCCCCGAGGAACAAGCCTGTTGAACGCTCGCCGGAGGATAATGATACTTATTTTTTCTAATATATTATTGTACAATATAGTTATGTAGTCATAATGGCCCCGCAGCCGAAAATGACTTAAAATCAAAATAAAAAAAAATTCAAATTAAGGGGATTGCGGAGGAAAAATTTGTTTTAATCTTTTCAGATCTCTGAGGCCATATAGAAATGAAACGATACACATTTATTTTAATTATGATACAAATTATCCAAGCATATTTATTTAAATCAATTGGTGTCCAAATGATTTAAATAAATTTTCATCGGACTGCCTCAGATTTTAAAGTTATCAATATTGACAGTGTCAATATTTTTTAACTTCTAGGCCACGGTAACTAGGCCACGGGAAAGAGTCAAATGAAAATTACTTTTAGGAAATGGAGGTGCGGTCCTCACTTCACTTTTTCCCTAACAAAAGTAATCATATTCTCTCCAAACTTTTATTGAAGTCTACCTATCTATTATTATTTTCTTATTTGTATTTATGCTCTCTGTGGCTGCAGAGGCCGTTTACAGAGGCCGTTGACAATTTCCTTATATTTATAGAGTAAAAAACAAATATCGATAGCTTCTGGGGGGCTTTAAATATTAATATATACAAATAATAAAAAATCAAATAAATTATTTCATTTAATCAATGATGCATAATCTTAGTCAATAAACAAAAATTTAGAAACATATTCTAGGCCAATATTTTTTATTAATCTTCTATCTAAATAAAATAATGTTTACCCGTCATTGTTTACTTAACTTGTACTAGATTAACTAACATAAAGGTTGTTTTAATAATTAAATCATATATTCTCTTAAATATAAATAAAACTCAAAACATCCGGGTCAGGGAATAAAGGATCCAAAAAATATTTGTATTCTTGAAATACATTTAGAGAAAAGGAAGCTTCTAAAACTCTGTTTGGTTGTTAAATGTGTTTTATTTCATTTGGACCGTATAGGCCCACCTACCAGGCCCCGTTTATTTACCCGAGGTGCTTTTGTGTACGGAGATACACACCTAAAACCCAGCCGACCTCTGGCCGTAGCCATCTATCGGCACCCCGTGAAGTTACTTTATTTCCTAACACTAACTCCTC
>JAAAKE020013729.1:0-10720 GCA_010014785.2 Anisolabis maritima
GTTAATTATCAATATAAAAAAAATTACTTGAAGTTTGATTAGAAATACGAAAAGACTTTTTCGACTACCCTATATATGTCGGAATTTTTAAAATAAGCCAAAGCATTCAGTTAGCAATTTGAAGCTTTTAATCATATTAGTAGTAGGATACCAGGAGATAAAGCCCTGAATTCTTCGATCCATCAATTAAAATTATGAAACTCTTGGAATAATGAAATTAGATATAATACAAAAATATTTTATTAAAATTGGTCAGATGCCTAGGAGAAAATATAGAGATTAGTCAGTCGTGTGAATATAAATACCATATTGAAAGAAAAGGGAAAATTTTGAAATTAAAACTATTTATCAAGCGAAAACTTTTAACAATCGATGGCGGCCCTAATCCTCAATTTTTTCTAATTAAGAATTCCTGAATGTGTGATGGAGTTTAAAATGGGTAAACCATTCATATATAATAAGTAAGCGTCTTCTTATATCTTTATCTTAGGCTAAGAGTGCATTTGTTGGAGAGAGCTTTAGAGCTCCCATTGGTTGACGAAGACATCGAAACTGTATTCTGTCATGTTTACAAATAACATATTTAAGGCCACAATCAAAGTCAAAATTTGGTCTGATGTATGACCTATAAAAAGTTAAACAAGTGAAAGGGTCCATCACCAGCTCTTGTTAACACTTTTTAGATATTAAATTTTTTCTCACATTTCTCAACAATGTGAACTTTTCAAATTAATTTAGAATCAAGATGTAGCCCTAGGAATTTCAGAAGAAAATATGTTCTTGTTATTCGCGGAAAATGAAAATAGAACTTGAATTTTATATTTTTTAGTGAATATCATTACTCTTGTCTTTTCGAGCTCAATTTCAAGTCCGTATTCACTAAGCAAGTTAATAATATTTTGTAGAGACTGAGATAATCTTTTAGTATTTTCTTCTATCGAGTGAGATGTTGTATATATTAGTACATCGTTGACAGATAGTAGAATGGTGACTTTTGAGGTCAGGACTTTTTCTATCCCACAGTGATATAAATTAAATAAATAAGGAGACAATGCCAAGACTTGAGATAGGCCTAATGATAATCTTCTAGGAATAATTTGCTAGTTCTGATTTTTAACAATTATTTTTCTATTTTGATAGAGATATATCATATTATTAATAAATTTATTTGGAAAGATTATTGAAATTAACATTTTAGCGAGGATGTTAATGCCGACATGGTCAGATGCTCCTTTTATGTTTTAAAATATGGCAGCCCCTAATAGAATAGAGAAATGAAGGTCGTTGAAGAAAATTTTTAAATTATCCAGGGTACCCTATGGAAACCGTGTTGAAAAGTTGAGAAACAATTGTTATGCTCCAACGACCACTCCAAACGATATTTAAATATATTCTCCACGCAGGAAACTAAGGAAATAGGTTAAAATTATGAGGCTAATGAAAGTTCTTTGTTGGACTTCGGGATTAGAACGACATTATGCAGAGTCAATGATTGGGGAAAAATATTATTGTCAGAAAACCAGTTTATTAAGTTTAATAATTCTTTTTGTAGCCACAAAGGTAGTTCTCTTATCAAAGAGTGGTAATATAATAATTTAGTTTTTCACGGAAGATGAGCAATTCTGTCCCATTTAGAATAAGTAGAAAATATTATTTTCCTCTGTGCACTCAGCATCCCACCAAATTGGAGAGGAACGAAGAGGAAGGTGCAATAGTGGGACTAGGAAGTGTTATCAAGTGGAAATCATGGGATGAGGTCCCCTAGTTTGACTTATATCATTTAAAATTATTAAGGATTTAAAATAGGCGTTCGCCAACATGTTTTTTCTTGCCCATGCAGGTGAATGTCAATTAAAATCTCCCCTAATAATGCAATCATGTATTTGATTTATAAAACATTCCCAATTAAAGGGTTTAATTACTGAGACGGAGAGTATATAGAAATAAAATTTATTTTTGAACTATCAGAATAGTTTCTATGCTACTTCAAAATTAATGTACGTTTTATTTAGAAGTAATAAGCGGTATTACATTATGAATTAAAAAATTATTAGCTATAATATCAACACCTCAGTAAACATCATGGTGAATCTGTCTATAAATTGTATATCCCACACTAGACAAATAGTCAGAAGACTTAGCCAGATTTCCGAGAGAAATATTATCTATCGAATTTTTTAATAAGGTACTCGAGACTCTCTTTTGGCTTTAATCAACCTAAAATTCCATTATTGGATTTTAATGTTTTTTTTTAAGTCTTTATCGGCATCTGAGGCCATTTAGACTCCGTCCTTAATTTTAATGTTTTGTTTCTGATTATTTGTATTTGTTTATTTATTATTGGCCATTTAAGAATAAGGCTTCTACTGGCCCTACTGGCTGATTTCCTCTCTTTCTCACATTTATGATCTACGGATAGCTACCTATCTTATTTAAAAATATTAATATTTTTAAATGCAGTTGTTAGTGAATTAATTATTATAGTAGAAAAGCGAAAATTTCGTAACAAAATTAAATGAAATTTTATAAGAATAAAAATTAATGAGAAATAATAAATATTTATAATTGTAGATTAAAATTTATTTGAAGAGAATTGAAAATGAATTTTAAATAAGTATGTTGAGAAAGGAAAAAAAAAATTCCTTTTTTTCTTATAATATTCAGAGTCAAATAAATATAAAATTTTAAGATATGACTAGGTCAATCATTATTATTATTAATGAAGGGATAACATCCATTGTTTCCACCTTTGTGCTGTCTGGGCATTTATGTTTATCATTGGGACTTAAGTTATGATATTGTGGTCGGTAGAGTAAAAGATAGAGAAGTGGTATCTGGGTAAATGTGACTTCTTGGTATGTTGATTTGATTGTGGTTTGGGAGGGTGATTTTTTCTTTCCTTTGTGAATTTAACTTTGATATGCTTTCAATCATTATTTCTGTTATCAGTGTTAGTATTATCTTCTGGTGATGATCGCTTCTTAAAAGTATTTGTGTTGTTATTTGATTGAGAGAAATTAAATAAGTTATTATTACTAGCACAAATAGTTGGAAAATTATTATCTTAAGTAGGAAGTGGAGGAGGGATAAAGGATGATGACAAAGAAGAAGAAAGAGCTTTTAAGAATGTTGATACCGGACGGCGATTAGAAGCTTTAATATACCGTATAAATAGTTCTTTATCAACACAGCTTTATTTGTTTTTGGATAAAAAATTCAGGGCACTTTGTCATATCAATGGCCAAATTCATGTTCACTATTATGTGGATGAATTTCACTTAAGTAAAATTTATTTAATTTAATTATTTTTTTCATGTTCGACGATACATTGTGCGCATTTGGCAGCTGCGACCTTGTAGCCCCAGGGATGGTAACGAAGACAAAGGTTAACTTTAGGAATGTATGTTCTGCAAAGTAATGTGAGAGAATTTGACATAAAAATGTAATTTGGATCGTTTGATTGGAATCTTGTTTTGACAAGCCGATTGAAGAGAATAACATCCAAGATCCTATAAGGACAGACACATAGCAACACGTAGCAAGATTTTTAATTTCTTCTAGATCTTTGTCAAGGGTGAACCAATCCCGTTCATTGTTTTGCGACCGATAATACTCTGCACTGTGGGGATCCTATAACCACGTCAACTTTAATTCCAAGAAAACATAATGTTGCCTAATTTCCAGAGTGAAAAATCCAACATGCCCGTCCGTTACCTACAGTCATAATAATCTTGAGTTTAGAGACTAGCTTTCTATTCTGAGTATGATTCTTCATATCTTTCCTGGAATGACCATATTTCTGCAGTCGCCAAATCTGCTGTTAGGAAGCTTGATTTTCTCTTCAGATCCAAGCATTTCTCCCTTCACCAAGTTCTAACCCTATAAAGGCTCAGATTGGTCCGAGTCTTGAGAAGGAGTTTCAGCATGCTCTCTTCCCTTGCCTCAATTTAAAGGCGTGTGGTAAGACTAATCAGAGATAGAGACTTTTACTGTCTCCTTGCATCCACTCGAACACAGAAGTGTTTCTGCATTGACACTTTTTTACAGGTATTTCGATGATCGATGTTCTGCCGAATTAAAATCAATCACTCCTCCAAAATCGAGGTTTGTCTGCAATACAACGGAATCATCGTCCCAACACCCCATGTCGTTAAAGTCGCGACTAGTAGAACTAGTCAATTCGAGTCTTCCTTTATCGCCATGACCCCGTGAGTGAAACAACCTCCCTGCTACTATATTAATCTCCAATCTTTCAAATCCAACCTCAACAAGCACTTTTTAAAGTACCTACTCTCTCTATCCAAAAAAAAAGGAACATTTTTCACAATGTCACTGTTTGGTAATCAAAAAGAGTGGAATTTAAGAATTAAAATTATATTCTTTTAATTTGAGCTCTTGTATAAAATCAATAGCGTCAGTAGCGGTTTCATATTTGACTTTGAATTTGTTTATAATAGAAATACCGAGAATAGAATTATTGTATTTTGACAAATTCCCAAAAAGAAATTTGCGGAAATTCATAGGATGGAGGAGCTGGTTTATCAGTTTTTTTTTTTTTGTTAATTTTATCTCATTTTCATTATTTTCATTAGTAAATGTAGTAACTTTATTTTCAATTTCAATTTTTTTTCATAAAAACAAAATAAGACCATGCTATATTTATTAATAAATTCCCGGGAGGATCAGGTGGATTTTTTTCTCCATCCTGTAAAACCGGGAGTCCAGGCTAGGCGAGAACCCTCCTAGATTAGAAGAAATGAAAACTTATGGGATTTATTTTTCACAGAAAGGCGAAAAAAAGAGATTAAAAAAGTGTTATTTTTTATACTGATAAGAAAATAACGGATATTATTAATAATGAAATATGAGTAGTATTAAATCCGATTTATAGCGTGGATCGAGGAGCAGCTGCCGCCAGCATGTCTCCATTCAAAGAAAGCCTGATGCAAGCTCATTATATTTAAATACAAATTTGAAAACCAAGCACAATATAGTTTTTCTTAATAAATAATAAATAAAAGAAAGAAAGTCATTTAGGAGCAACATTCGCGAAAGCATAAGCCAACTTTGGCATATTGGTGGTATCTTTTCCCTACGATTTTGCTATTTATGATTCAAGTATAATAAATTTTCAGGAAATTGTTTTTTTTTTTTAATTTAATTTTCCTTATATATATAGTATAGCTTAGGTAAGTATCGATCTCATCTTAGATCTAATTTAATCAATTATTTTTGTGAAAGTGAAGAACACAAATTGCCTGGATTTTGAGCTCAGCTCCTCCCTGAATCTTTTCACAAGGGATTCATTAACTACTTTTTCTTTTTAAACATTGAGTGGAAAAGTAGTTTAGGGAAAGTCCAATTTTTCTATTTCTATTCATAAAGGGAGAATCTGATTTCATATCAGGGAAAATAACATGAACATAAGTTCAATAAATAAATACAATTATTTTCTAGAGGGAGAAACCTTTCTCATAATGCCATTAACTTTCCTTTCTATCTGAATAAAATAAGCAAGATCCACCGACACAGACTTATGTATAAAAGTAATTTTATCCGGGTGATGATGAGTTGTACAGAGTTACAAAACATTTGCGCCCTCATTTACCAATCTCATAATAATTGACCAAATTTAAATAAAATTCGATTTAGTATGGTGACTATTGTATTAGGAAGGAGGAGGCAGCCAGGGGAGAAGCTTCTACAATATTAAAACTTTCAAGTTTGAGAAGTTTCGGTTTTATTTTAATAATTCCAGAGACCATATAGAGAATATGAACTCAAATGACAAAGCATTGACTCAAAATTGCAGAGTTGTCGGTTCGTTGTGTATTTAATATTCAAATAATGTTTGTATATAAATGCAAGTCAATGTTTATCAGGTTATATAGAGTGCTACTTGTTCGAGTAACAAAAGTGTTTTGGGTAAGCATTTTGTCATTCAGGAAAATATTAAGCTAATTAAGCCAAAAGCTAATAATATTTTTAATTAATTTTGTTAAACAATTATAAATAATTTTCTAAAAATATTTTAATATTAATAAATAAATAAAACAGACTTCTCTGAGTTCTTGTTCTACGTTTTGCTGGTATTCGAGAATGTTTGAATTGTTTTCGATGATCTGCATTAGTTCTATAACAATTTTTTCCATATTTGCATTGAGGACGTGTATCATCTTTATCACTGAGGTAATCTGGGTCTCCAGGATGAGCAAATTCTCGTTTATGTTGGGGATTTTTCCTATAAAAAGACAATTTTTTTGAAAATATAATAAATATAAGGAGAATAAATGGAGAATCTTTGCATTTATTCTGAGTCAAACACTTCTAAGTATATACATCTAAGTTTAGTAGTCCTCTAATTTTAATCTTTAGCATCACTAAAAAATTTATATATATGGAATAATGTTTTCCCGGGTTGGTCCGCGTTGATTCTTGAGATTAACTCGACGTTTCGGCTCTCCTTTTGGAGCCATTTTCAAGAGTTTTGTGTTAGGAAGTGATAGTGGAGGTGGTTTGTTTTTGTTTTCAGGGTCGCAATCTTGCTAGTCCCCAAGTTTGGTCGGTGGATGTGGATATGGATGTGGTGGTGGTTTGGATTTCACTCTGAGGTCTAGGGCGGGATTGGTTGGGTGTTGTGTTGTTAGTGTTTTGTTTGGGTTGACTTCGAGGTCTGCCTATTCTTCGAGTCGTTGTGTGTGTGGATGTTTCCGAGGCTTGTGTTGGTCTCTGTGTTGTAGGTAGTGGTTGTTTGGATTGTTTTTTAGGAAGTGTTTGGTTGGATGGTGTGGTGACGGTTGTTGCATTGGCTCGGATCGGACATATATATATATATATATATAAAGTCAAAACAATTTATGTGTACACTAACCAAAATTAAAAAACACTATCATTCCCCAATTATATTTATTATATTATTAAAACATAACTTAAAAAATAGCAATAAAAATAAACATGAATTCATATTCATTAACGAGTAGAGGACTGCTCGATAAATATTACTTCTCAAACAATAAGTGAATCACTTAATATTAATTTAAAAATGGAAAAGACTCACTATTTATAGGACAGAAGTTATATTTAACTATTTATTTATGTTTATGTAAAATATATAATGTATGTATACCTATATATATGTGTATAAATACCTATAGCACTGTCGATAGTAGTGGCAAGTTTCTCTTGTGGTGGTTGAACTTGGTTCATTATCTTGTTTTTGACAAGAGGTAGAAGTAGAGGAATCACAAGACTGATCTTTATTTACACTTGGACCAGCTGGATTATCAGTCGAATCAATAGCAGATTCTGGGGTTTGAGAAGTATTTTGGACGGATTGAGAAGGTTCTGGTATATTTACATTTGAGCCACATTCATTTGATGTGGATTCTATTAAGGACTCCTCAGCTTTGCTGCTTTGACATTCGGAGGTCGAATTTATTGAATTATTTTCGATTTTGGGTTCTTCATTAACTGACGACGGAATTTCTTCACTCTCTGTTTTTCTTTGGATATCAGAATTTGATGCTTCATTATTTTGAATTTCTAATTCGTGAATTCCATTAGATTGAGATATCTCTGGCTGAACTTCTTCATTATTTGATGAATGAATTTCTACAGGATATAAAGTGTCGTTTTGTATTTGACTAGGAGAATTGTTATTAATAGAATTATTAGAATTGGGTTCACCCTCATGTTCTTGATTTTGATCTTGAGATGTATTATCTTTTAATTTTTTGGCTAATGAACCATTACCACTTATATCTGAATTTGAAATTTCATCCGAACACTCACGTTTATTCATTTTGTTGATTTAATTTAAACGTTCGTCAATCATTTATACAAATGCGATGTTATTTCATTCAATTCGAAAACAAAATATTGCATCATTTGACACAACGGGTTCTTACACGTTTTTCACGTGAAACGTCAAAACAAAATGGCGAAAATTTAAGGAAAGAGGGAAATTCAAAAATATTAACATTTTAATGATAATCATTATCTCTATTTTTATCCTCTTGTCTAAATTAAAATGTATTGTCTGAATGTTTTTTTATTGTGAGTCGCCTATGCAAATCTTTTGTCATCCATTCAAACAAAGAAACTTCAACCCCAAGAAAATTCTTTTGACGCCCTTACCAAAATAAAAAAAAAAAAATAATATAGAAGTAGTCAAGTCTGAAAATGTCCTGAAAAAAAAAAAAAATAATAGTAATATAAATTTGTGAGGCGGTTTTACATGTGGTCCCGAGAAAAAA
This sequence comes from Anisolabis maritima, assembly GCA_010014785.2. Taxonomy (NCBI): domain Eukaryota; kingdom Metazoa; phylum Arthropoda; class Insecta; order Dermaptera; family Anisolabididae; genus Anisolabis; species Anisolabis maritima. Next base: position 8,256 of record JAAAKE020013729.1, read on the forward strand.
AATGAAACCGTGCAGGAAAAAATAAAAATTGAGATAAAAAAAAAGTAAAATAAAACATCCAATTAGGAATTAAACTTACTTGTCATAAAATAAAGCACAAATGAAAATGATGGGAAACATTGATATAATGTATTTTGTTTTTTAGAGAGTGGCAGTGAAGTATACTCCATTTTCATCCTCAAAATATAATGCATTTGTTCACAAATCTCTAAAATGAAATTAACCATATATGGAAGCAATCCCCATTTTAGGCATTATATAAATTATAGTTCTTTCCTAAATAGGGCGTCCACAGAAAAATTTTCAGGTGGGAGCAAAGCTTGGAGACAATACCTGCACTATTGAAATAAGAAGAGATTAGTTATAAATAAATGAAGTAAAAAATCATAAATCGCCATCAATGATCTCAATCACTTGTATGATTAAATTTGTGGGATTTTTTATTCGATCCCAAGGTGGAGGGAAGCAGATGGTCCCTCTTGCCCCCACCTGCAGACGCCCTTAACTTCACCGATCGGGTGTTATAATGATGAAAGTAAAAATAATTAAAAAACACAAATCTCAAGAAATGTTTAAAAAATTGTTTTTTATAATTGAAAATTAAAATATTTTGAAATTTTTGTAATTTTGTATTTATAAAAAATTCTTATTATTCATATTTAAATATATATATAGGAAAGAAATATGAATAAATTTTTAACTATCTTAGAAAAATTTTTACAAATTAGATATATAAAAAGTAAAAAAAAGAAAACTCAAAAAAAGCCCTTAGATGTAAGAGTTAGAGTTTAATTCAAATAATATTTAAATATGTATAAAACGGTGAAACCCATTCCTTTAAAAATAAATATAATTTAATAAATTCATGAATTTATAAAATAATCATTTTTTTAATTAAGGAAATTATATTTAAAAAACTCGAAAGAGCAAGGCAAGCATTTTTATAACATATGAAGGGATAAAGTTGCATGAAAATTGACAACTTAGTATAAAAATGGTTCCATAAAATTGCAATTTGTTGTATTTGTAATATATTTATATAATCTATTGCAAAGTCTTATTATTTTTATGACTATCTTATAATATATTAGGATCAGTGGGCGCACAGATCCCAAGGGCCATTTGGCTAGTTGCCCTTATTTCAAGTGATATGTACATTACAATGTAATTTATATAATATTTATAAGTATATACATGTAGGTATCATTCAATATAAACAAGAAATGTACGATATTAGTAAAACATTTTTACAATAGAACTTTAGGCTTTCAAGCCTGAACAACAGTTGAATGTTGTAAACTTTTTTTCTAATAAATATTTTTCATAAACATAACAAGAATAAATTCCTTTTTATTTTTCAAATATTTCCATTTTTTTTTAATTAATAAATTAAATGATGCGGGGAGTTTGATTTTTCTTTTAAATTAAAATATATTATATACACACTATCACAAAAGTGCTAAAAATTTTATTAATATATATATTGAAATTAAACCAACAAAAAAAGGGTTTTTTTTATATCAGTATTCTTTATAAGAAAAATTATAAATAAATAAATAAATAAATAATATTGATTATATGCTTGGTAATGGTTAAATGAGTGGCTGAGTGAGAGGACTAACTCATCCACATAGAAAATTATAGAATTTTGTTAGAATAAGGGGTGGCACAAAGAAAATTTTAAAATAAGATTAATCCCATAATATATTGAAAAAAAGAAATATGTTTCTAGTATAGTGTGAGATAGAGCATATTAGCAGTTTTTAGCTTGGTGCTGGAGAATCGAGCCGAAAGGGCCTTGGAAGCAATGACATACCTTCTCCTATGCTACGTCACTGCTTCCAAGACTAGATAGCTAAATGATTTCAAAAAAGATTAATCTGTAACTGGAAACATATTTAGCTATAGGTCTTCAAATTAATGGGATTAATATCAAATCCGCAAAATTTTGAAAATGAATCACTTCTCGTTAGAATGTTGAAAGAGACAAATTAAGAACAAGTGCCAATTCTAAAAATCATTTAATGACATGAGGTACCATAGAGGTGTTGCAGATAAAATTATAAATGATATATCCTGTTGAATCTTTATACTATTGAAGAAAGCTCAGTCTCTCACAGAAACACTCAATTCAAAAAAAAAAAAAAAAAACAATTAAGTATTTTTGTTGGTTTAATTTGAATATATTTTATAACAAATTCTTTTGCATCTAGAAGAAATATCTAATAAAAAATTGTTATTTAAACAAAAAAACTAACTCAATCTGACAACAATGTATGTGGAATGTGACCAAAATCGTTTTTTTTTCAGATTTATCAAACTTATCTAAATACTTAAAATAAAATTAAAAAGAAAAATGAAAAAACGATATTTTGGTATAATAGGTTGGATATTTGACTAATGCGATAGAGGTTATTGATAAATTCGACCTAAAAAGGAAGCTAATAGCTCAAGGCGAATATTGA
>JAAAKE020013740.1:0-10719 GCA_010014785.2 Anisolabis maritima
TCAATCAAATAATTAAAATTAATTAGATTTAAAAAATTATATTCCAATATGAGCAAACTTTGGTTGAAATTAAGAACCCCGTGGCCGAGAGGTTAAAGATATTGACATTTACATTAGTGATAACCTTAAAAGCCAAGGGGTGTGGGTTCGGATTCTAGGCAGTCCAAGGAATATTTATTTAAATCAATTGGATACCAAATGGTGTAAATAAATTTGCCTGGATTACATACGTACTGAATATATTATTTAACGTTTCGAGTCTATATGGCCTCAGATGCCGAAAAGATTAAAAAAAAAAATTAAAATTTTTTCTTTTATAAATAACTAGATTCATCCAACAAATTAAATAAATAACCACTTTGTGTTTATTTTTTAAGCAATTATTTTTGAATAATATCCTATATATATTTAAACTTCCCACCTTATATTGAAGATCTGTCATTTTTTTTTGTCTTTTTCAGAATACTTCGGTATGAAGATAGCTGCAATAATTGGAAAATTTTTATCTTTTCGACGCTATCTTATTTCCTGCTACTTATCTTTTTTGTGTTTTTTCCTCTCTCTGTCTTTCTCTTTCTCTCTTGATAGTTTTTCTTTCTTTTTTTCTCTGTTTTTCTCTCTTTCTCTCCCTATTCGGATTCGGGAGAGAAGATAAATTTGAATGGATCGAATGCGATGAGAGTTTAGTTAAAGATAATCAGTGATTAAATTATAGAAGAAATGGCATTAAGTGGATTCGTTGAATTCTTTCAAAAAGGAAAGGTAATTATTATTTTATTTTATTAAATGGAATTCAATTAAGCCGGTATCTTACTAATGCGTTTTATTTATACACCTGTTTCTCTCTTTCTAATTTTCAAAATATATTTATTTTTAGCTTAAAATTAATTAATTAATTTGTTAAAACAAATATGCCATTAATATTTATGATTTTCTCTCATTAATATAAATATAAATTTATTTTTTTAATGAAATGATATATACGATCGCAACTTAATAAGTACCTAGTAAAAATTCTAAAAAAAGAGAACTTAAAAATGCATATATTGAAAAAAAAATTATTTTAAATGTTTGAACCAAATATGAGGTGTTAAGTCAAGTCTTCCGCCCACTCACTAATTAAATAATTTATTGTTTAATAATATGAATGCGAGAGTCTGGAATTTTAATTATTTGGGTAAAAAAGTAAAACGAAATGTAGTTTTTTTCCATTTGTCAACTTTTTGACATTGAACAAAACTTCACATTCCTCAGGCGCTAATTACTTGTTCACAAATTGTTAACGAATCGAATTGTTATTACGACAATATAATCCCTTAAAAAAAGGCTCCAGCACGTTTTATTTTCTTACACTCAAATAAAAGTTTTCCTTTTAAACTTTTGAAGATTTGGAAAATAACCCCCTCCCTCTACACTCCAATAATCCCTTTGTAAATAAAAAGTTAAAATAATGCCATTAAGGTGAGGTAAATAAATCTTGGGAGAGAACGAGATAGCAGTTGAGGACATTTGGATCCCCAAGATCTCATGTTTTTTTCTTTTAAAATTGGGCTTCATTTTTAGAGGTGGTTTGGCTCCTTCCCGAAAGATCCTGAATATTTTAAATGACACCATCGGGCGAGGGGAGAGGGAAGAAGGAGGAAAATCTCCTAAATTCCTAAGTGGAGGTTCTGACTTTTTCACAGAAATTTTAGTCTTTCTAAGGGACGATTTTTTCAAAAATTTGAAGAAAAGATTTTTTTAATATTATAGAGCCCAAATGAAGGAATTCCTAAAGATATTCAAAATCCTTGTTGAATATTTTTTTGGGATTACTTACGTAAACACCAACAAGGTTCCTGCACGAATAGAGGGGATATGTCCTTGTCAACTCATTAGAATACATTTTCTATTGATTGCCTCCATGAATAAAAAAATATAATTAATTATCATGGCATAAATATTCCAAGAAGGAATATAATCTCTAACTAATTTATTCCAATTGGATTAGAGATTAAATTTATTTATACTTTCTCTTATTTAATTTTATATTTAAAAGATATTGTTAATAGATCAACAAATGAAATTGCAGAAGAAAATTCCTCTCCTTAATTTATAGATCTTTAACAAGGGGCCTTGAAACAAGAGAATACTGGAAGGATAAAATGAATGCACCCTCCCAAAAAACATTTGACAGATGGGACATCAATTATCCAAAATATCACTTGACAAATACCTAGGAAAGGAAAGGGATGCAGCCAAAAGGAATTAAATAAAAACTTATTTTAATTAATATTAATTATTGATGTTTCGACGTTGCGACTTTCCTTCGGACAATAACATTACGAGATTTTGTATATTGATTATTGAAATATATTACAAGAATGCAATTTAAAAATTTGGTCATGTATGATACTTGCTTGATGAGGGCTTCTCTTAAATAGGGAAGCAAGATGTGTTAAAAACAGACAATATGAATTAAATTCCTTATGGGTGCATCGAATTTTTTTCCTAAATATTTGACTATAGCAATATCGTTTTCTAAAATCTGATTCCTATATCCCCAAAATGGAGCCCAAGCATATATTAAAATAATTATTTTAGCAAAAAGAACATACTATAGAGTTCATAAACATCATGGACAGTGAATAATTCCCAAATAAAAATAAATAAAATAGATAAATTTATTTACGATCTTGTAGAGGCACAAGTCCTCGGTGGCTAGGTCCAATCAAACACAAATACAAATTTATAAATTACATAATACAAAACAACAAACAAAACAAATACAAAAAAAAAAATAGAAATAGAAAAATAAAATGTATACTCATTAACATGTTGATACATTTCCATCTAAAGAAAAAGATAAAAACATGATGCAACTTTGCGCATAATAACACGTGATCAAGAGTAAACGACGCATTATCCATCCCGATAATCGCCTTAAGCTGTTAGGGACAACCTGGACAAAACCTTAACAAAGATGGAACGGCCTCAATCTACCTGAGCTAATCTTTGCGCTTGAGAACTAAATAAAATTCACACAACTCTAGTACCTTAGGAATTTATAGAATCCCAAGTAGTGGCAGACAGACTGTTCCACAAACCAGATCCTACAATTCAAATATATATATATATGAAATCACTTCTTGTTGACCTTGTGCCTCCCAAAAAGAAAACATTCCTACGCCCCTGATTATAATTATTTTGCTTTTAAAAATAACCAGAGTTTTAACCCTCGTCGTAAATTGGAACTAAATCTTTTTGAATTATTATTTTTTCTAAAGTTTCCATTAATTTTTTTTTTTAGACATTTCGACCGAAAAAACGATTCGAGCCAGGCACTCTTCGATACTCTTTGCATAAACAAGCCCAGGCCTCACTGAGTTCTGGAATCAATTTGAGGCAAGTGGTTCAACTGCCTCCCGGTGAAGATCTCAACGACTGGATTGCAGTTCATGGTATTCTCATCATTTCCGTGTCTTATTATCATCTTCATCAGCAATTCAAATTTAAGATTCTTTTTATAAATTAATAAATTGTTGTTTATTTGAACACAGAAAAATTAAAAATCTTTGGACACAATTTATGTGAACCCCTCATTTATAATTACTTTAAAACCAAAATTCAAACTTTTCACAACCTCTTATTTGTCCTAAAATAAATGGATCTCTTAAGAAGAAAGGTGTTTGACACTTACGTTTCTAATCAAAAAGACCACTTGATTTGATATTTTAATTAAAATTTGATTTTTGTTTCAGTTGTTGACTTTTTCAATAGGATAAATTTAATCTATGGCACTGTGTCGGAATTTTGTACGGAGCCGTCGTGTCCAACAATGAGTGGAGGTCCTAAATTTGAATATTTATGGGCGGATGGAGCGAAATATAAGAAGCCCATTCCACTTCCTGCACCCCAATACGTCACTCTATTAATGGAATGGGTAGAATCTCAAATTAACAACGAAACAATATTTCCGGTCTCGACAGGTAAGAAATAAATATTCAATAAATAATTCATCATCGAAAGAACCCCACGATGTCAAGATCCACTAGCGATAAAAAAAAAAATATTTTTTTTAAATAAGGTCCAAAGCGTGTACAAGGTTAGTTTATGCAAAAGTTAGCTTTGAGACTATGCTATTTTGTGATCAAATCGGTACAGCGGGCGAAGTAAAATTATGTGTTTTTGATTTTTTTTTTAAAGTCCTTTTACGACTTTTCTGTCCATAAAAATTTATCTAAATTAATTGTTAACCAATATAATTTAAATAAATTTTATCACTCTTGACAAGAAGCGAACCACTAACCCCTACCTCTGCTCTAAGGTGATATTTTCATTTTATTCATATTCTTCTAGATTTGTCCCAGAGCAGTTGTTTTTCTCCCTAGTCATTTAAATAATGTGCAGGCGTCTTCTGCTCTGGGGCAGATCTAGAGCAATGAATCGAAAATGCCATACGATTGGGTCATGATAAAACATTCCGCGAGGTAACATTCGTTTCTTCAACGCGAGGTCTATCCATTTCTAAATAATCCACACAACATCCAATTATAAGACCTGCTCTTGTGGTACTAGCAGTTCCACATAATTTTTGTTAATATTTCTGATAGTGATATAATATATATAAATACAATTATGCTTATTTATTATTTTTCAGATGTGCCTTTTCCAAAAACATTTGTTTCACTTTGCAGAAAGATCTTAACACGATTATTTAGAGTATTTGTACATGTATATATTCATCATTTTGATAGAATTGTATTTATCGGAGCCGTAAGTATTTTTTTGTTTATTAAAGGCCTATTTTTGAAAATCTAATATGATTATTATTATTTTATTTTCCAGGAACCCCACGTAAATACGTGTTATAAACATTTTTATTATTTCGTCAAAGAATTTGATCTCGTAAGTGCCAAGGAACTGGAACCATTGAAAGAAATGACCGCGCATATATGCAAAGATCTGGAGCCATCGAAAAATCACTCCAATTAGTCTTTAATATTCTCATACAAGTCATCTCTTTTCATTTTTTATTTTTTATCATCCCGAATTAATCTCAGAGAAAAAAAAAACAATCTGCTTGTATTTAAATATGAGTGGATTTTGTCATTTGTAGCGTGCCAGTGTTGCTTGTGCTCCTCAATTAAGGTCTTCCTATCTATCAAATGCCGCCCTTTTCTATTTATTGGCCTTAATTTGACTCTGACTTATTTATATACAAATTTTAGATAGAAACGATAAACTCATATTCATATCAAAAATCAAAACCATATTCTTAGAAACTTTGATATTGATATAAAAAAAAACATTTTCCTCTTTTTCTTTTTTCGATTCAAATATTAGCGAAGAGTCTCAAAATAAGAACATGAATAGAATAAGAAGAAAATGAGGAATCCAAAACAAATAGTACAAAATAGGCAATAAGAGGTAGATCTTTGAGGTATAACTATTATTATTTTCTCTTTTAATTTTTTTAGCAATATTTATTATATGCCTTTTAAATAATTTTATTTTCCAAGCAGAATAGTGAATTTTTATATGTTAAAAAATCATCAACATTTTTATAAAATTTCTTTATTTATTTTCCTATTTAAAATTTAATTGTTAAGCTGATAATTTTGAGTAATTGTTTCAAAAGATTAATTAATCCAGCAAGTTGTCAACAACAACTCAATTTATTCTTTAATTATGCTCATGCGTGTTTAAAATTAAATGTGTGAACATTTGTCATAAAATAAAATTTAGAGAAACAATCCTTGATAAGTTATTTTTAATTTTAGCGAGCCATGAGATGGAAAATAAATATAATTTGTAATTCTTAAAATTATCATTATTTTTCTTCTAGGCTTCGCTATGGCGCATGGACATAACAATTAATTTTATACAATTATGAATAAAGTCAAGCCCTTTGAAATATCTGAGTCGATTTTGACAAAAAACCACTGCTGGATGATTTTCTCCTTTTGAAACAATTTTTAATTTCTTTTTGTGCAATAATTTTATTAAATTGTAAGGACATGATCGCCGGTGTCTTGCTAAACTTTATAGGCAAAGAAATTTGGGTGATGAAAGTTTGAAGTAAGGATAACCCTAAGTCTTTAGATTCTGAGCTCTTCACTCGCAAAAATGTTATTGGATAAGCGCACCATTGGATTAGAGCGAGTTAGGGATGCTCAATTTTGCTTTGTTCTCAAAAATGTTTTTCTACTAGTGCAATCAATTTGCTCATTCTCTGCGGCCCTTTATATGAGAATAGAAAAATTATTTTTATTATTTCCTTGAGCAAATTTTTTTTAATTCGTTCATACTGTGCCTAAACTCTATAAAAGCTGGAAGTAGCTTTTGTTCTTCCAAATATTTAATAATTTAAACATTGTAAGATTATTTTATCTTCTCACTTATTTCAGAGTGGGGTTTTACTGGGGAGAGTTTTTCCCTTCTTTTCCCAAGATGGTCTATCATTATTTTATTTGGATATTTTGCTATAAGGAAAATCCACTCCTTAAGGTCCACCGCACACTTAGCAACTGTTTTGTAAGTTACCAGGTGGTTGGATGATGTTTGCGATCCATCAGCGACGCAGCACACAAGGCAATCATAAGTGACCCCCTTTTAAATATTTATATTATTTTAATCACGCAACTTGTTTCTCCAAATAGTTGACCGACTTTTTCATTTTATTTTTTGGTTTTCCTTCATAAAATAAATGATCAAGCGGCAAATATAACATTTGGAACATACACTTTTTTTTTTGTCTTCGGGGTCTGAGGCCATATAGACCTGAAACGATATGTTTTTTACGATACTAATTATCCAGATATATTTATTTAAATCAATTGGTATCCAATTTGATTTAAATAAATTTTCATCGGACTGCCTGAGATCCAAACCCACACCCCTTGGATTTTAAGGTTATCAATATTGACAATGTCAGTATCTTTAACCTCTCGGCCACGGGGAGGAACATACACATTTATTATACATTATATAGGCCTATTATATTGCACACTGCCATCCATTCAGCGTTTTTGATAGATATTGTTTCTAATGGATAACGTGTTCCTCATCGCTACTATAGGACATAACTCCAATAAATATAAATTCTTAAATATAAATATCTCACTATACTTCTGATAATGCCTTCATTGGAAATGTTGCAATTCGCTCAAAATTCAGTTGCTTCATCTGCAACTAAAATTACAAAACAGTTTCCCGGTATGCAGATGAATACACATCCTATACAAGCTACCAACATCATCTCTTTATTCTCTTTATATGTTGATGATTTTAAAATAAACAAAATTATTTTATATACTCTATATATTAACTGACTGAATAAAAATTTACTATAATAATTAATATAAATAATTGTTAATGAAATTTATACAACTCTTTATTAAACAATAATTTTACTAGCTTTTAATGCCTAGATTGATATTAATTATAAATTTTAGGAATTTCAACTGATTTTAAAGTAAATCGCCAGCCAATTTTTTAAAATACTCTTCCCAAATTAATATTTTAAGAAAATGAAAATTATAAAAAAAAAATTACTTTTTAATAAGAGGCTTTCATTATAATCTAGATAAAGAGCAATATGAATGTACGACTTATAATTTTTGGAAAATCTCTAGTCAATTTTTGTAATTAATATTGTCTTTGATTCTTCTTTTTATAATTAATAGAAAATTGAATTTTATTTAATGTATTTAATAATATATACTAAATAAGAACGTCTGATATGTATTGTCTTTTCTCATTTAATATCTCCTTATAATTTTAGAGCAAAAAATTGAGCTATTAAGTTAAAAAGATTGAAAAGTTACAATATAAATCTGATTTTTGGAATTTATCAATTGATGAGAAAAGGGACATCTCTTAAAAAATATCGGTGTGTCTGTGTTATGGAACGAAGAGGCAACATGAATACCTCTCCCAAGTTCCCGCTTATAAGTTCTGGCTCACTGAAGCTGAAACGTGCTCTTTGTGATATCAATAGAGTAGTAGACTATCCAATCGTCTACGAATTTAGCTTTTCTACGAGTAGAAGTTGACATATTTATTTTCAACTTCGACTGAATACAACTTCACCAGAACAACTAAAATTTAAAGGATTTATACCCTAAATTTAGAGATTACGATTAAAATGAGCATCGTAGTTCAACGAGTCTCAAATTATACTGGGTAAAAATGGACAAAATCACAGAAAGGCACCCTCTATCGCTTGATATTATAATCCGCACTGGGTAAAATAAATCCTTTGATTCTTTGGCTATCATGTGGTATAATTTGATTTTCGATAGTTTTTTTAGCTGTCCGGCTAAAATTAATCCCCAAATGTCATTATCTTAAAGTTTTCTGAAATGTTCTCTCTTTTTAAGAAGTATTCAAAAATCGAGTGTTGAGTGAAAAGAAAATAAAAGGATTTTGTTGGAGAGGCTTTTAAGAATTAAGAATACCAATATAAATTAAATTTTTTTTATTAATTAATTATTTATATAAAAAAAAGCAAATTACTCATTCTCTTCGCTTCTGACGCGAGCATGAGCATTCGTTACACGAACAGCAAGTTGTTGAGCTCGTTCAATGATCGCTTTCCTTTTCTTTGAGGATACACCATGTGCTACCTCGGCACAAAATTTACGGTTCTGCATCATGAGAACTTCCAATTCCTGAAAAATAATTTTAGAAATTAAAATTAGTATTTTGAAAAAAAAAAAAAAAAAAAAAAAAAAAATATGAAACTAGTGGGAACACGAAGAAAGGAAAAACAGAAGTAAATGAAAAAATACCAAAAAAATAATAAAAGTTTTCAAAAAGAGTCAAAATATAATAAAACTCGTTACTAATTACTTTTAAAACATCTTTTGAAATATAGTATTCCTGACAAAAGAGAAATTGGAATTTCCATTTCATGATCAACACAAATTGAGATCGAATTGTCTTAAAATTAAATATGAAAATTTTAGACATCTATTCAACAGAAGGTGATCTACACATTTCCACAAATAGACGGAGACTAGAAAACAAATTGATTTGTGTTATAAATAGCCAATGTCAAAATGTAAATTTAGTATTATTACATTATATTACCTCCATTACTTAAAAAAATAATAAAATAATATCAAATTTATATTATAAAGCAAAACTTTTTAAATTCCTTAAGTATCTAAACACTACTTGAGATGTTTGTGAATTGGACGAAGACGATCAAACTTTGGAATCTTTTAATTAATAAATGGACTACTTTTGTTTTAATCCCTTAAATCATAGGTCACCCCACAGTATAGTTTGTTTTAATAATTTTTTATTTGGACTCGACAACTGAATTTTTGGGGATCTATTCGATTTGTCATTACTTATATAAGTAAAAGATAGGAAAAATCTTAATTATTACAAGACTTTCCTATATATATATATATACTTAGAAAAGTAAAAAAAGCAAAAAATTTCCTAAAGAATGATATAATAGCCATATAAAAAATTTTCCTAAAAACAACTGTTATTTTCTTCACTTCTCTCTTGAAAGAATATCAAGAATAATTATATAATTTATTAAAAATAAAATTTTTAGAAAACTTTTTTTTCTACTTTCCATGCCTTTGTCCTCTTTTAGTTAGCAATAGTGATAAAAAAAGATCTGACTGAACAACTTTAGCATTGATTTAAGACAATATGCTAATTTATCTAAGGCAAATTGGCGGTTACCATACACAAACAAGCAAACTCTGAATTACATACAACAAAAAACAATTTTTAATAAAAAAGGAAATTTGTTAGGAAATGGAGAAAAAAAAACCTGTCGATTTTCAGTTTGAGAAACAAACTTTAATGCAAATATTTTGAATTGCCTAACGCAATTCATCTTCAGTGTACTCTTTTGAATCTCTATGATTTAAAAAAGTAGACTGCTTGCTCTTAATCGATATCCCACCCGCACTGGATCCTTATATTCTAATTTTATTAGATAGAGAGCCCACACAAACAATTTGTCTCAAGTGAAGATGAATTGCCTTAGGAAATTCGAAATATTTGCATTAGATTGTTTCTCAGCCTAAAAGGCGGCTGGTTTTCAACATCAATCAACAGTTTCATCAAAAGTTCAAGATACCAAAAAAGGAAAATACTTACTTTAACATTGTGCACAAGAAATTTGCGGAATTTGGTGGGAAGCATATGCTTTGTCTTCTTATTGCTTCCATAACCAATATTTGGCATCAAATATTGGCCCTTAAATCGTCTTCGGACGCGATTATCAATACCCTTAGGTTTCCTCCATGATTGCTGAAATTTTATATAAAAATTTGATTATTCTAAAAAAAAATTCTATACTCATCATTGGTCTTTAAAAAAAAAACTTACACTCAATTTCTTATAACGATCACTCTGATGACGAATAAATCGCTTTGTTCTTTTTTTAACAATAGTTGGTTTATAATTTGGTCGGAGAGTCATTTTTCTTGATTATCTATTAAAAAAATCAAATATCAAAGATAAATAAAAATGGCAAAACGTTGATTACATGCTTTAAAATTAAATGTAAAAAAATGATAAAATTTAAATAGAATAACCTAAGCGTTTATCTTAATTAAAAAATTAATCTTATTTTGGTAAATAATAAAGGAGAAAACATTGAAAATATCTATCGATTGATAAAATAGAAAAGGATAAAAAAATAAGGTACTCACATTTTCTCAGACAAGTAAATAAGAGAGGGGCTATATTCACCAGGAAGTT
>JAAAKE020013751.1:0-10719 GCA_010014785.2 Anisolabis maritima
TTCCTTGTAATCCCGCACCTTAGGCGCGGGAGTGAGGGAATTGGTAGCAGAGCGACGAATAATGTCTTGGGATTGCACCTTTACACCCTGAACACTAAACGGACTAGTAGAGAGGAATTATGCTAAAAACATTTGATAAATTTTTTTTTATATTCTATCATTTATTTAAATTAATTAATATCTAATATAAATAAAATTACAACTCAAGAAAGAACGCAAACCTCTAACTCTTATTTTATATCGAAGTTTGACGCAAATCCTCTCTATGTCTGCTCTAATGGTTAGGAGAAGTGTTTAGTAAAAAGCAAAATCGTATCTTATTACGTTCTTATTGCTAAATATTCAATTACTCATTGTTTGAATCCAACTCATCTTCCTCTAAAGAAGAAAATATATATATTTATGTGAAAGCAAGTTGCTGTCTGGACTTTGATGGGGAAGGAAAAATAGAAGATTGCAGCAATGAAAAAAGCCTTTGGATGATAAAGCCGAATGGAGGCATTTCGGACAAAATTTATTGGTCCATCATTTTGTTCGAAACATCTCCTTTCGCCTTTATCATCCAGCTTTTTTTTTTTTATTTTTACCATCTGCTTTTTTTTCCTCTTCATTATTTAATATTTATTAATTAATAGCAATAATAATGATGTTTATATTTCCTTTCTTATAATGAAATGGCTGTTTTTACACTCATTGATTACATAAACACAACTTCATTACGGACTAAAAGTTTGATTGTTTTAATAGAACTCTAAACGCCACCCGATTAATAAGATAATTAAATTACATTTATTAGGACTTGATTAATTTTTTATCTATAATTTTATTAGATTAATTTTTATCCACTTTTTATTTATATAGGCTATTAATAAGAAGTCATAGAATAGGAGGGAAAGGGAATTATCCGTTTCGATCATAAAGGTGAATAGGATTCATAAAATTGAAGGGAAATCATAAATTTCTTTTCTAATTTATTTATAAGCTATTAATTTCAAAGTGATAAAAGTAAATACCTCTTTTTTGTTTCTGTAAAGGTTTGTATAATAGTCTCTGACTTAAAGCTTGTAAAAAAAAAATAAATGAAGAGGAAAATATTCTCGTTTTTTCTTTTTATGTAGTTTTTCACAGTAATTACGAACTCAATTTATAATTAATTTATGGATTACCTTTCCCAAGAACAAAACCTTTTCAGATAGAGGATTTATTCAAAATTATGCCTGAAGTTTGTTTATAATAGAAATATTAGGCTCTCTGTGTCTAAAATTCACAATATGGATGCTTTTTAATTATTTTAAATCTCCTCTTCCTGCACATACACTACTATGGTATTCATGGAAATTTTTCAATTTTTACGTTTTTGAGTAAATACGTCTTTTCAGGACTGTAGACTAGCAGCTCCCAACCTTTTTTTGACTTCTCCTGTCCATTTCATTGACCCACTTTTATAAAAAAAAAAAAAAAAAAAAAAAAAAAAAAAAATCCATGAATCAAACGGAGAAATAAAATTTTTAACATTAAATATACTAAATTTAAATCACTATTTTACTTTATGCATCTTTTATTGAAAATGTATATCCGCCATTGATTTTTTTTTCGCTAACCTCTAAACAACAACTTCCCCAGATTAGGATCCACTTTTCGAGACAAACAATTCTCGGCATTCAATAACGAATTTTTACAAAAAATTCAAATTCAAATTTTATAGATTTCACATAAACAAAAAAGTAACATTGAAATTAAGCCAAATACTTTATTATATTTTATATTATATGAATTTTCCAAATTTTCTAGTTCCATTTACAAATTTTCTAATCATTCTTTGTGGTTGTTTATATTAATTTAAGGTACCAGATTTTAAGAATTTTGTTAATTTTTTAAACTTTTATAATTAACTAGTGACTTAGAATCAACTCTTTTGTTAAATAATTTTTTCTCTTTGAATCTAAAGCCCTTGCCACATTCTGCAGCCTTTCTAGCTGTGACTGACTTTTTATCACATCCGAAAATTTTTATTTTATACAAAAGTCACAGATATTCTCAATTTCTTTCACAAAAACAACATTTGTTTTTGATACATTCACCCTTATAGGCTATATTAAAGAGACAGATACGAGGCTTTTCATGGGAAATGTCAAATACTCTTTGAAAGCTGTGGTTTGTTGGAAATCAATATAATCAACATCAGCCATGAAGGCTTTGCCTACTCCCGTTTAATTCTTTTCCAATCATGTCGATGTCGACAAATTTTGGCTCATCTTCTAATCTACACCACACCAATTATCATTTTTCCACCCTCATTCTCATGTCTTGTTAAAATAATTTCCTATTCACTCTTTTTAATTATAATTTTTTCTTTGTTCTCTTTCCATATTATTACACCAAAATCTGGCGTGACTAAACAACTTTCACTTACCTAAGGAAAGGTAAGTTGTGATGTGCTGCCACACCAGATTCTTTACGTCGGGACCCTTAGAGAGCCGTTCTTTAATTCATCTCTTTATAGAAAATTGTACAGTCAATTTAATCGTTAGAGTAAAGAAAATAACAAAAAGTTCAAAAACCCACAAGAGCAAAGTGGGCCCAAACAATTTTGCGAAGAATAAGGGTTAATACATTTCAAAGGTAATTTAATAAAAAATGTATTTGTGGATTTGAATCAAAATAGAGTGAATTTTGAGAGTAAATTGAAAAACATGCTTAAGTAAACACTAGTAACATTTGGCCTTTGATCCAAAAGTTATTTTGGACTCAGAGGACCTCAAAACGGGTATTTCTGTTGAAATTTCGATTTCGATTTTTTTGCGCCCGCAATACTTTCTCCCTATAAATTACATATATAGGAAGGAGAAAATAAAAATGTCTTATTTATTAGCAGATTGGAAGTTTTTATTTCTTTGTTCTAAAATGAAAAGAAATCTTTGTAATCAGCTAGGCAATAATTATTACCGACCAATTCTATAGCAAGATAGATATTGTAATCATGTCAATTTTAGACAGATAAGCTCGAATTAGATTATATGTCGCCGAATGTTTTTACTATGATGCCTGTCTGTCGATTTATAGATACAGAGATTCGGATGGACGGATTTTTATTAAAATTTTATTATTATTTATTTAAGGATCATACATAAATAACTCAAATTTGATTAACTTTTGGTTGACTAAAATAATTGATAACTAAAATCAATAGGAGTTTACAAATTTCATTTCATCACTTTTATATTTTTATCCAGGAAACAAAGAAATATTTCGGAATAAAACAACAAAAATTGCTACTAAAGCTTTTATTAGAGAAATTTTTTTTTGATAGGATGTAACATATTTTTGTATTAATTTTTCTTAGTTGCCTATCTATTAAGCTATAGCTAGGCTTACCTTTGGCGGGAAGGTGATGATCGATTTTGATGTGCCCATAAATTTAATAGTTAACATAGGATAGAGGTCATCTCATTATCAGAGTATAACACATCCATTACTAGAAATAGAGATGATAATATTAATATAATTAATTCATTGGAGTATTGTATTTTAGATATAATGTTTCGATACTATGATGAATAAATTAACTCTTATTACTAAATAATTTAGTTCCTTAAACCAAATATCTTTCACCTATTTTAAAATACTTTTTAAAAATAGGGAAAAATAAATCGAGTAATTTGGCAGTGACATAAAATTGGAATATTAATCCAAGTTAAGTTAAACAGATTTATTTGTTGTGCCTTACAACGTTTCCCTTGGATAAGTTTAGAATAATTTTTTTTTAAGAAGAGGAAATCTTGTATTTTTATTTATGTGAAAGAGTAAAGAAATTTTTTATTATTTAGAATAAAAATGATAAGGTGCAAGGCGCAATTGGCCGCCTGGAAGGGGAAGAGTCCCGTTATTTGGGCAGTCAACGTGAGCCGACATTTTTAAAAAAGAGAAAAACATCTCGCTCTCTATCTCGCATTCGCTTCTTCGCTCTCAAATAAATGCAGGGAATAAAATTTAATTTTTCAATCTCAATAGGAGCCAAGAAAAAAAATTTTTCTTTAATAAATTGAAAAATTTATTTACTGAATGTGGAGCAAATGGACCTCGAAAAGGTCAAATCATGCGACATCAACCGACATCATCGGCTGTTCTGCAAAGATTGCCCAAGATAAGAATTATGTCATTTTCTTTTGTTATTTCTAATTAGGGGTTTTTTTTAAGTCCTTTTCAGCATCTGAGGTCATTTAGACTCCGTTCTTATTTAATTAAATTAATTGGTAGCCAATGTAATTTAAATAAATTTTTGTCGCTCAGGACGGGAAGCGAATCTCTGACCTTTGGTACTTTAAGTTAGACCTCTAGTTCTGCACCAAGGGACAGGGCAAATTAGGGGGATTTGTTTTCGAAATTAATTAACACCACTATATAAAATATATGGATTTATTCTATATATTTTTTTATAATCAGATAAATTAAAATTTTTTTTTTATGTGTTTTTGTCTAATAAATAATAATTCTCTCTCTTAAAGGAAGATTTTTTTTCTTAAATAAAATTTTTTCTCACTCACATTCAGCAAAAGAAGATGTTCTCCAATTAATTAAATTAGTAATATTTTTTATATATTTTTATTTATTATTGTCCCTTCTGATATACAAATGGTATTCTGAGTACAAAATCTTTGAATGAGATTAGCACATTCAAAGAATTAAAAAAAAATTCAAAATATAATTACAAACAAGGCCTGAGACGACGAAGTATATTTTGAGGTGCGCCATTTTTCAAATTAAATTTATTGAAAAAAATCTAATATGCATATTATATAATAAATAAATTTTTAATAAAATATATTAAGAATAGTTAAATATTAGTTAAATAAAATATAATTATCTATCTAAATTTTATACATTGTTTTTTCTTTAGATATTTTATTTTACTGTTTTGTCCGGTTTCTCATAGAGAAATTGAATTTTTTAATAAAATGAAATATAATTTTTTTTTTTTGTATTTTGTTATTTAGATGGATTTGAACCCGAGTAGACACAGCTCGACTGCTTCAACCAGCGGATTCTTATTTTTAGATCTGTTACCTTACAACCTGCATTTGCTTCTCTTTTCGGCCCCACACGAACTTCCGCTACTCTTTTAATTAAGTTTTATATCGCTTCACTCTTTGGTATTAATTTTAATGCCAGCTCCTATACTCCTCGACTACTGTACAGACGAAAACGAGTTTTTCGTAATTAGTTAAAATAGCCTCGTCTCTCTGGTTGTTTGTTTTCCTCACCCAACATTGTTAACGAGAGTATCAAGAAATTATATAATAAACACAACCTTGTAACAAAACTGAGAAACAGTGTCTTGGTTACATTCCAAAAGGACTGACTTTGGCATTCTTTATAATTCAGAAACAGAAAATTTAAGAAAAGCAAAAGAGAAAGAGTTTTAAGAATAATTAAATGTTTTAAGATTCCTTATTAATGAATAATTTTTTTAAAATAAAGGAAAATTACTTTTTTAAAGTTTCTTTATTTATTAGACATTTGATTAATTCCAAATCTTTAACACACCACGATGCGGTCAATTTGACCATTTTTGAATTTAATTTCTCTGTTATTCCGTTATTACTATTTATCTAGGAACTTTGAAATTCTCTGACATCATTTTTGATTATTTTTTGAATAAAAAAAAAAAAAAAAATTGGCCCCATCACTCTTTTTTAATAGAAAATTATGGATTTTTCTAGAACACCTGAAACCTCATGTTGACCACTACTCACTTTTTCCAAAGAAATAACTTAATTTTAATTTTTATCTTATATGCCAGAGGGGTAAGTGAGGCTAGAAATTTAGATTTGCATTCACTCTGGCCTAAATCATGGGGATTAGAATTATATAAAGAAGAGAAAAGAATGTCTCTAAATCTTTTTTGTGAAATAATGAAATTTCTTTGATTTGATGAGAAATCCATGCGATCAGCTTAACTCCAAACGGATAAATTTTCTCTTATTTCAGAAGTGTGCAATAGATTCATCGAAAATTGTAAAGATTTTTACCTACTGGGTACTCGGGTTACCATCGAAGGACAATTTTTCCTAAAGCAAAGCGTGCTGTCTATTTACACAATTTATGGCTTCAAAATCTGATAAATATGGTCAAAATTTTTTTTGGCGGTTGATGTAGATACAAAATATTTACTAAAGCGTTTGTCGGATTATATTGTTCTAGAACTAATTCAACAATAAAGGAAGAAATATTACTGTTGATAACTTTTTCGCCTCCCTTGGGTTTATAAAAATTTAAAAAAAAGTCCACAAGGTTAGTCGAAACAATAAATAGAGCAAGAGAGAAATTATAATTATATATTATATTATAAAATAATAATAATGATATAATTATATAAAAAAATAACTGGTGTAAATGTTTCACGGAAAAAATTTATTTAAAGACTGCATAAGTAATGAAACTAGATATCTAATGTTTGTATGTATATGTAAAGATTTTTTGTTTTTGTCAAATTTAATGGAAAAGAATAATATTTATGTATGAATACAACAAAAATAATAGGCCTATTATAGATATAATTTTAACTTTTTAAAAATATTAACAAAAGACAAATATAATTTCCCATTATAAATATTTTTATTTAATGAAAAACTTATGTAAATTTATATACTAAATATAATTATTATTATTATTACAAAAATTGTTTAACTAAAAGTAAACATTAAGATTTTATTTTGTTTTAAGACTGAAAAATAAAAGCGGTCAATATGACCGCAGGCGGGCGTTCTAGTGTCTGAAATTCCGGGCGTTATAGTTTTAAATCAAGGCTTCTTTTTTAATTGCACTCTGATGCGAATTTCCAATTGGATCTAGTCAATTGATCCATTGTTTCTCAATCTGTGTTCCTCCTCGGTTTACATTTTTGTTTTAGAGAAAGATAGAAAAAGTTTTTTATTTTAAATTTATATTTTATCTTTTTTTTTCACTTATTTTTTCTTTTTATATATTTTACTTAATCTTATTTTTCTGCAATTTTCTTTTAGGTGGGATTTTGTTAGGATGGAAACTTAAACTCGCGGGCTTTTTCTATTAAACAGTTTGGGAACCCCAACTATTAGAAAAATAGAATGTCAAATGAGCAGCCAGAGTAAAAAAAAAGGAATTTTTCCAGTCGACTTTTTGGTCTCGAGTCGAGATCTTCTTCAGGACCAATGACCGATGTTTATGATTTGGCATTTATTTAAATATAAATAAATTTTATTTCACGGGGGGGGGGGGGGGTAGAAACCAAACACTATTTTTTACAATATGAAACAAAAGCCCTGTTTTTAATCCCAAGGCCCAAGGAACCCACGATTATGAATTCATAAAATAAAATTTAAATATTTAAGGGAATGGGAATCCACTTTTTTACAGAAATATTCTAAGAATACATTGTAATATAGAGTTTGGTTTTACTAATAATAATACATTTTTTTTTTTACAAATGATATTCTTCCTTCTCATTCATTAATAGACTCTTCTTCAAAGTCACCCTCAACTTCTTAAGTGCCGAGTGTTGTTCTTTTTCATCTCTTCGACCTCAAAGATCAACGAGTTGCCTCATCATCGCTCTGCATCATCAGTCATCAGCTCTCTTTTCTTTTATGTCTTTCTCCCTTCTCTTCTAACTCTAGTACATCGATTAAGGATTATTTCATAGGCCGAACCAATCAAACTAGAGTAAGCTAAAATTATATTGTAACTAACATAAATTAATTCAAACTATTATTTATTGATGGAGAAGATGCTAAAAAATCCAAAGGGGCATTAATTTAATTTCTTTAATGAGTCCTTTATCAAGTAATTTTTTTTTTTTATTGCTATTTCTTAGAGCGGAGGTCAAGCTTTTTCTTCATGATCTAAAGGTCAGTGGTTTGCTTGCCTTCCTGTGCGATAAAATTTATTTAAATTATATTGACTATATAGGCGCATACTTGATATTATATTATTTAAATTATTTGGTACAAATTAAAATAAATAAATATGCCTGGATAATTAATATAGATTAATATGTACCATTATTAAAATAAATTTTTAATTGTTTAATGTTCATATGGCCTCAGATCCCGAAGAGACAGAGATATCATTATAAATATACTTCTAATTTATAGTTAATATTTGTCAATATGACCTCCAATGTCAAAAGCCAAAAACTAAATATGAATTATAATAGCTTCATCCTTCCAAGATGTCTTCCACATTTATAAACGTAATGTTATCTAACTCTAGTTAAAAATAAATTGGATGGGTTTAGATATATATATATATCGTAATTTCAGTTGCCAATTGATCACCAGAGATCGGCTGGTTTGATTTGTAAGTCTTCGTACAAGCATCTGGGGAAAACAAATAGGCAACTTGTAAATGGGTCAATTGAA
This sequence comes from Anisolabis maritima, assembly GCA_010014785.2. Lineage (NCBI taxonomy): Eukaryota > Metazoa > Arthropoda > Insecta > Dermaptera > Anisolabididae > Anisolabis > Anisolabis maritima. The sequence continues at coordinate 8,400 of JAAAKE020013751.1, forward strand.
TTGAAAAACTCTGTTTTTACAAATTACTATTTGGACGATATGACCAGACCAGGATATCTCAAATTATATTAATTAAATATTTTGATTAAAAATTTCTTTCTAATCTAATTTTATTATTATTTTATTTAACGTCGTTGTTAGAGAAAAATAATGAATTGAATATGCTCTAGTTAAGTCAATTATTATCTTTAGAATCTAGTTTTTCCTAATTAAGTCGGGAAATATTCCAAGGGCTTCTGGTCATAATCCAAGACAGGTTCATAATGATTATGGCTTATTTAAAAGCTGCTGGGGAGCCTTCGTGATTGATTGATAAGTTGATGAACTTAAGATGATTCCAACATGGCAACCCGAAAGAATGAAAAATTGGAATAATAATTTATTCATGACTTTTTGAAAAGTGTATTAATAAAAACAAGATGTAGAGTGAAATGAAAAATAAATAAGACTTTTGATCTGTGCCACCTAAGAGAATTTGGCATTAATTTTATACCTTCCTGGGAAGAGAGAATTGGAGGTCAAGGCAATTGTATCAACTTGCTTTCTTACTTGACTATACATTTATTAAAAATGTTTACATCTTTTTTGTACTAACATCTTTTTTTTACAGACCTTACAATTACCCAAATGCCAAAACCAAGTAAAATGGTAAATTATTTAATTAAATTTTGAGAAAAAATTTCAAATAATAAAAGATAAATTTCAAACTCATTTATTATTGTTATTCATCTATTACGTTATCGGATTTCTGTTCTGAAAAAAAAACTTAAGGGATTTTTTACCATTAACAATAAACAATATTTTTTGAAATTAATTTTATTTTTAAAACTATTTTTTTTTATCTTTGAGTAGAAATACGCAAATTTAGAATTTTTGTAGTTGATTATTTAGCAATTTATCAATAGCTTGCAGTATTTATTGTGTATTTTATTTTAGTGATTTTAAAGAAAATATTAGTGGAATTTTGTTGAAAACATAACACACTGAGAATTTTTCGTTAAATGATTTAAATAGCATGTATTGATGGAAATTTTTCCTAAACCACTTATTTTGCACTCTTCAAATCTCATACATATTTATCGAATGGAATATTTTAATTGATTTTAAACATTTTACTAAATCTAATTCGTTTTTAAATTAGCATTCATAATGTTTTAATAGAGTTAATCATATTTTGATTCTAATCACCATATATCAGAGATTTAATAAATAAAGGAAAATTGTTTTCTCTTCCCTTCTCTTTCAGAATATCCTAAAACTAATTTTTAGGAAACCTTGCCTTCTGATTAATGCAAGTCTGAATAATTGCATATTTATCACTTTAAGCTTATTAAAATTGCAATTACCTACATCTTTAACCAAAGATTAAAGAAAAAAAAAATGACATTATTTATCAAGGAGATCGCTATAATTGGTAAATTGCATTGTACGGAAAGTTGGCACCGGTGTTGACGTATAATTTCCATTATAAATTGAAATATTTTCTAAAAGATTTATAAAAGAGTTAATTTCACTAAATCATTATCTTGAGTTTTTACCGTCCCATAGGCACTTAGGATATCTCTTTGTGCCTGCTATTGGGGATTATCTTCCATTTCCCTAACCCAGAAGTGTTCATAATTATTTATTTATTTGTATTATATTTATTTTTTACTAATGTTCTTTTATACTGTTTTATATTTTATAATATTTTTTTATAATATATGTTTTTTAATAATTCATTGTATTTTAAATAAAAATGGCTGATTAATTTTAGTCACAGGCGAAAAGAAAAAAATCCAGGAGAAGACTTTGAATGTTGAATAATTTTAACGACAAGTGGGACTCGAACCCGAGTTGTATTGCAACTCCAGACCCTTAATCCGCAGTTTATTCTTCTTCGCGTCCTCTGGGAATTATTATTGAGATAAATGGGAATTTTTTCCTATTCTTATATTTTATATATATATACAACTATATAAGTGTAAATTACTAAACAATTCCTTTTAATTGATCCTTGCTTTCATGCATGGAGAAACTCAACCTGAAGCATTATTATTACAGAAAAAGGAAAACCAAAATTAACAATATTGTACATTTTAAGATAAATGTTATAATGTCTAACTTAATTGTTTAAACTTATGTGCTTTGTATAAATACATATTCCTTTAAAATAAACAAAACATTAATCCAAAACTTAATTTTTACAAAAATAATTTAAACTTATTTTACTGTTCATTTAAATGAATTCACAAATGTGCAACAGGGCTCTGTGGAGTAGTCGGTAGGGTGTTGCCGTTCTGCACAGGAGATCGGTGTTCGCATCCCGGGCGGGGAGGAT
>JAAAKE020013762.1:0-10718 GCA_010014785.2 Anisolabis maritima
AATATTACATATATATATATATATACATTTTTTTTAATTTAATTTTTTGATTCAAAAAATCACTTATAAATCGTTTAAAACTTTTTGATCGTTTTAAATCTTGTCAGAAAAATATAAAATAAAATGACTGTAATGTCGAACAACAACAACAACAACAAAGAGACATGATGTCAATGAGGCAGGCAACGTCATGAATTAAAATTTAATATTACCATAAATTATTTTGCTATTACACTTGAAATTAAATGCTCATCGCGTCCATGTGAATAATTAATATTCAAGACCGATTATTTTATAGTATGAGTTAAACGGAGGGGGGGGGAGAGCCCGGTGATCAATCGAACCGCCCTCACGACTCATCACCCTCGACGGCTTTTATTAAAAAATCCATTTAATTAAAAATAAAAAAACAAATAATTAAAATACTATTAAACCCTTTTTCAATTTATAAATAAATAATAATTAAAAAATATTAGAAATCTCATTTTATTATTAATTGAATTTTGAGTATTATAAAAATGGGTTTAGGAATTTTTTTTTTTAATATTTATAATAATAAAATAAAGTATTTTTAATAAAGATGCATTAAGATTATAAATGTTTCGAGTTCGAAAGAAAAGCTCATCCTGACGGAAACTGCCTTGAACATAGGCAACCGATACGCCTTGCCGCCAGTTCAGTAGACGCTCTTGAGGGGAGCCCCAATCAAAAATCTAGCCAGTAGGAAAGAGGTGAGCCCTCGCCATTTTAACGCCAGAAACGCTCCTAAAATAATTTTAACCTAAGTGGAATTTTAGCAGATATAATTTTATTAATTAATATTTTTCTTAAGTGGCTTCCTCATTCAATTAAAAAATTCTATATAAAACAAAAATGGTTTAGGGGAACCATTTTCGGGTTCAGGACTCATCGACACCCCTTGTATCTATGTGAATAAAAATTTTTTTCGTACCATCTAAAAAATCTTAAAACAAAAAAATTCAAGTTGTTAAGCCAAATATGAAACTATCTTAGAACAATCTTCCTAAATTTATTATAAATATAAATCGAAGTCGAAAGAAAACTAAATTAAAAAAACAACTAATTTTAAAAGGGGAAATGAGCAAATAAAATATAAAATTAATAAAACAAAATGGAAATTGAGATTAAATAGAAATATATAAATGTTTGTGAAAAAAAGTAATAACATATAGCTTATAGCTTGTTGTCTATTTATAGCCGTATATACAATTTTTTTACTTTTATATTTGAACTAGTTTAATTAAATATAATTATACAAAATCACTAAGGTTCCTGGCTTACCCGCAATTATTGCTAATCGCTACTACTATAGTTAATTATGTTTCCCAACCCTATACCTAAAAAATCTTAAAAAATTAATTTCTAGTAAAAATTATTTTTTAATTGAATACTCACGATCTGAAATTGCTCAAAATTTTCTGACTTTTTTTCAATGGTTGTTTGTCTGCCTTTCACCCTCTAATGAATTTACATAAAAAGGAAAATAATTCAAATGAAAGATACACCACAATTTTTTACAATGAATAAATAGATAACCCAACACTTTTTTTTTTTTATATTATTAGAAATTTTCTCAGTGTATAAAATAAATCATCAAATTTTTTTTACATGAATAACATTCGAGTTGATTTATTCAGTTTGAGTTGACAGCGTTTAAGATAAAAACCTAATTAATTAATAAAGACCTTTAGAGATAATAGAGTTTATCAATGAAACAGATTGTAATCTTGGAAAGGACGACTTGTGATTTATTTCTGCAAGAGAGAGAGAGGATGTTTGGTCACGCATCCTTTCAGCAAAGAGGCCTCGACTCCCCCCACTCCCAAGGGGTCGTATATCACATACCCTGCGCAAATGGGAAACTTTTAGAATGGAAATTTTGAAACACATTCTGCCAGTCACCTTTCCATCCCAATGAACATTATTATTCGGAAGCAAAATCATATATGAAAGAGAAGAAAAAAATTTCCAAAATAATGAGAAAGATGTTATAATATCATAATAATAAAATCCCTCTAATTATAAAATTTAACTGATCCTAATGACAATGTATTTCAATTCATTAAACAAGTTTTTTAGTCTTTCGGCATCTGAGGCTAAACTCCGTCCTTATTTATTTATATTAATTGGTTGCCAATATAATATAAATGAATTTTTGTCACTCAGGACGGAAAGCGAACCTTTGGTTGTTACCTCTGCCCCAACCCCAAGGAACAGGGCTATTAAACCAATTAATTGAATACATTTTACGAATTCCTGAGCAAACAAAATATAACATATATATAGGAGTTATATAAAAAATTTTAATATCCTAAGGGTTGCAGTAGAAGTGAGTATTTTAGGATGGTTGATAGGCAACCTAAATGACTAATTCACTAATTAATTTTTTAAATAGTTCCAGTGCATGTTGTTAAATCTACCTAGAAATTAACAATTGTGCATGCGTGATCCTCCTCTCTCAAGGAGCAATTGTTATAAAGTGTGTCCGTTTCGGTTGCCTAAAAAGAATAAATTTTTGCATCCATGGTATATAATATAATTAAAAATTATTAAAAATTCTAAATATACTGCGGCCGGAATTTTAGAAAGGAATGTAGACTGAATCTGACTTAGTGGTAAAGAAAGCGGGGAAGCAAACTTGAGATCCGCCTTGAATATTATCCTAGGACAGAAATGGGAAAACTTGATCTCGTGAACGCGGACTCTAAGACCGTAAATGAAAAATGTTAAAATGTTTTTAATTAAGATTACGACACAATATATTAATGAAACTAACATACAATCATCGACTTAACAATGTTACTATCAATGAGTGCAATTGTCTTTTTCCCTAGTGGTTGTAATCATAATTTAACACTATTTCGAACTTTTTATTTTAAATTTTTTTTATCAAGTAGGCTATATTAAATTTCCCCTAGGAGGATAATTTCACATTTCTACCTAGAATATTTCTAAAGAATCTCGCTGGCCGCATACAATCCGGTGGCAGGTCGCATGTCGTAGTTTACCCATCTCTATCCTGGAATATCTTAAGATCCTTAGAGTGGGGATAAGATTTTTGAATGTTAGAGTATAATTATGTTATGCGTTTCCAAACATTTTCTTTAAACTCTTTAATCTTATCACCACTCTAAAACAGCGGAGAGGGGAGGACAACTCCTTTCCTGCCCCTCTCTATCTCTTTTGAATTCCGAGAACAGCTGCATTATAATTTTTTTTTAAATACTTATTAGTTATGTGACTAAATATAATTATGGTAAAGAAAAATATTTATATATTTAACCAATTTCTTATCCAAATCGGTTTGTCGTATAATTAAACTTCTTTTTTTAAATTATTATTAATCTGTAATAATTAAAAAGATATTTTTTTCAATAAAAATAAATTGATAAATTATTTTAAGAGGAAGACAAGAGTAACAAAGCAACTCATCCCTTCATCCATTTTAACGGAATTAAATTTTTTTTTATTTTTTAATCTATACTTTGACAAATAAAAAAGACAATTTAGCTAAATTGTAGCCACCCGATTTAATTATGTAAGACATTAAATATCTCATCTCTGTTCTTAACGACTGGTTCTAATTTAACTTTGAAGAGTTATTAATCCTTCCATTGTTTCGATTAGGAATTTTTTTTCATTTCTATATACGCATATTTTTTATCATCTTAAATTAATTTGAATTTTTTTAAATCTTTTTTCCATTAATTTATGTAAATTAAAAAAAAAAAAAAAAAAAACCCACCTCTTTGTAATTCAAACCGATAAAAGCTATTTATAATTTCTATTTTCCTTTTTTAAAATTAATAAATATTATTAATTGATTAGTAGTCAGTTTTTGCTCGAGGCTGATAAAGGAATAAGAGGACAGATTGCAGAAATAAAAAGAAACCTCTGATTGCCAAAGACCGTATCGGACAAAATTTATTGATCCATCTTCAGACACTTATTATTGGCTATTTGAGGCCAGGCCCAAAGTTGTCATGAATAGGTGTATATGATATAACAATGTATGTATACTATTTCTTTTATAGTGAATGTCGTGTGGTGACATGCGAATATATTATAATAATTTTAAAGTATATTAAAATTAATAAATATAGTAGATAACTAATTTTATTCAAAATCTTCCTCTCAACATATGGTTGATAAAATATTTATATAAAAGAAATATTCTACAAAAATTTACTGTTTTATGAATTTCGAATTATAAAGATCCACTAAATATTGGCAATATTAACTTTTTGAATCACTAGAAAGTTCTTTTTTTAATATTGTCTTTTTTTCTAATGGTGTACTAATTATTAGCTAGGTCGATTAATCCTTTAATTATTTAATAAACTCTAGTTTTTCTTCCCGATTTTTTCCTTTTAAAAATCTTGACTGAATTTTTTTTATTTATTAATAGACTATTAGTAGGAAATAACTATTCATATTTTGGTCGATAAGTCAGTTCTTGAGGATGCGATTAGCCGACGTTAAGCTTTTAATCTTTAGTTGAATGTAACTCGGGTTCAAATCCACCTCATGGCAATAATGTATAATAAGTAAAGCCTCCTCTTGAGAAAGGAAACGATAACCCACCCCAGTATTACCCTATGAAAGTTATTCTCTATAGCAGAAGTTCAACCTGTGGTACGGGTACCAATACCCATATGAGAGACAAGTGAATAAAATAATAAGAAAAATATATTATATATAAAATTTCGTTCTTATTTCAAAAAGTTTTTACGATACGCAATTCTCATACTTAAAATGTAACGGTATTTGAGGCCAAAAAGGTGGAGAATCACTGCTCTAGAGTAATCACAACGTGTCAGCCCCTGACAAATGAAAGAGATAATCAGTTCTTAATATTCTTCTCTAATTTTACGTATATCTACCATGCAGAAGACGAAAAGGATAAGTCCAAATTAGTGTCAAAATATTTGATATAAATTTATATTGTAATTGATCTATAAAAGGGGAGGGAATTTACATAACGTTTGATTGAATGATTTTATCACATCTCTCGCTCATTATCTGATCGAACTCACAAGCTAGGCAAACATTTTAAAAATCAATAAGAATAATTTTTTAACAATTATTTGTTCTTTGTTATTTTAAAAATTATTTTTCAAAATTATATATACAATTTTATTTTACTATTTCTTTTCTCGACTTAATGACTCTATCCTTACTATTTAAAAAATTCTTAAGTAAAATGGTTTTTGTTATTTCACATAAATAGATAAATTGTTTAAATTTAACCACTCAATACTTCAGAAAGAAAATATAAATCCTATTGATTCTTTTTTTTTTTTCTTTTAACTAATGTCCTTTCGTATTCTTCTCCTTTTCCTTAGATACATTTCCTTTTCTGTCTCTCTTTAGCTATTTATTCTTGGCAATCTAATTCCTACTTTATGCTCGACCTTAACAGAGCTATCTTATTCGGGCTCCATTTGAGAAATAACAGATTTACTTTCTTCTCCGGGTGCAATAGACGACTGCCGAATTTACGGGTGAGGCTTATGAGGCCAGCAACTACAGCCTTCGCTTCCCGATAGGAAAATATGTCCTTTCTTTCTTAAATAAATATCTTTACTCCGAGTTAAGAATTCAAACTGACGTTGCGAATAAAATATAAACAGCTTTTATTGGTATGTTTAAAATCAAATATTTTTTTATTCTTGATTAGATTTTTGTTGTATTGTTTTTATTTTATTACCTTTGGATCACCTTTGAAACAATTTATGGATTTTATTTCTTATTGGAAAAATATAAGAATACAAATTAAATTCAGTACAAAAAAAAAATGGAGGTGGTAACAATAATAATTTTATAGTAATTGCCATGTTTCTCAACCTTAGCCTGTTTTCAGCAATAGTAATGAAAATTTTAGTCTGCTTGTCATAAAATATACAAATAATGTGGATGAATTGACGGGAAACATCGGTGGATTAAGCATCTAACGGATTCTAGACAAAATTGAAATTGGAGTCTCATTTTATACGCATAAAAGCAAGATCGGCCCTACTATATGTTAGCTCAATCCTGACCCTATTTATTTATTTTAATTTATTTTATCGTCTTCGTCGATGTATATAGAAAATTAATAATCACTAATTTCTTTTTTTTTTTTTTCAATTTTTTTTGTAAGTGATTTAAGTATTTCTTTCCCTTAATTTTTGTTACTGTTTTCTGAGAAATATACCTAACACGACTCTTTTTGCTTTTCCTTTCTATTCTAGCTCAAATTTTCATTAATTTCTAATTTAAAATGTTGCACCAAATCTACTTAGAGCGCCCGATCCAAAAATCTAACAGCACATCACACAATTTTCCCTACCTTAGGTAAGGGCAAATGGTATGATGTGTTGTCGTCACATGAGATTTTTTATTTAAAAGAAATAAGCTTAAAATTACGTTTGTCTCTTGGGGCTTCATGTTCAAAGGTCAGTGGCTCTCTTCCTGTCCTGAGCGACAAAAAATTTTTAAATTATATTGGCTACCAATTAATTAATTTAAAGAAAAAATGGCAGCAGATCCTGAAAATGACTTTTAAAAAATTTCCTTTAATATAAATAATAATCTAATTTTTTATTCAAGATATATTATCGATCGTTATAATAGAAGCGAAGTAATATTTCACAAGCGATCCGTTCGTGCCGGAATTCCATTCAACTCTGACTATAACAGTAACTCAATAATGGATTAATTTTCATATGTAGATACGAAGGCGATATAGACAGGATGTATAATTTCTAGAGGGAGAATCGTCAGGGAGCTAAAATTAATTCATTCATTTTCAGAGCTGTTTTGCTCGCTGTTACTGGACTTGATACTATTCTCACAGAAGTGTAAATAAAACTTTACATTTGCATAATACATTCAAACTAATTTTGTTATTTTCTAATGGTACTTATATTTGAAATTATATTGACATTTAAAACTTATTATGGCCCTTAACTTAGAAATAAGAATTCCCTTATAGAAAGGTCAGAGACTTTATCTACCCCTTCCTTATCTCATAGACTTTATCACGCGCCCCACTTTTTTCAAACTTCTCTCATTCTAGAGGAGAGAATATATAATATAAAAAATTTTATATTAATTAATATTTTGTATAAAATTGAATAGGAGACTGAAGAAAGTGAGAGCAAGATTTTTTGTTCCTTCACTAATTCAAATAGATTGTTTGCCTGCTTACATATACGACTCGTTCCAAATAATTGATGTAATTATTTAATAACGAATATCTGTTTATACATGACATATATTAGCCCTGAAGAAGAGTGTAAAGGGACTGCAACAAAAATATTTTGTTTTAATCACCTGACTGCTCTCCGAGACTCGTTTCCATTAAATCCAATTAAAAATCTACATCCTAATCATATTTAAAAGATTTTCATTTAAAATTATAATTTTCTCTAATTTTAAGATCATATGTTTTTATTAACAGAATCGTACCTTTACATGTTTAGATTTCGATAATTGTTTTTTTGTAATTGAGAACCACTGCCATAGGTATCGGAAGTAAAGGAATGTCGTTTTTAGGTAGTGATGAAATATTTGGAATTCTCAGAATGGACAGTCTATAACAATATAAAACAGTTGAGTAGAGAAAATAAATTATATTAATTAACATCAAACCAGACATAAAATTTTTTGCATTTTATTTTAATTATTTTTTTCCCCCGAATTCCACTTCTATTGAAAAAAGAATTTCGCCAAAATAAAGACAAGAAATTGTTCCTTTTCTTACATTCCATCCCCCCCTCCTGGTTGACCTCGAAATGGTTATCGTTATCATTTCGTCGATGGTGATAACGGCGTCAGCAGACTCCAACCCAACCACTGCCAATTGAACTCGGCAAACCGCTTAACAATCGTAAAAATAAATTTTTATCGATCAATATTATTCTTATATATTATTATTATTGATATAAAAATTGTCCTTTTGCAATATTGTTATTTGAATTTTTTTTTTGTTAAATAAAAATTTATAATTTTTTTCATGTAGATTGTTTTCTGAATGTATTTTTCACTTCGTAGAATAAAATGGTCTTTCGCGTTAATCTTTTTCATTTATTATATAAATCCTTTCTTTTTTATAAGAATAAAACGTATTTTTTCTTTCTCTTTATCTTTATAAGAGAATTTTCTAAAAATAATTCCTTAATTTAAACATTTTTTTAAATATTTGTAAAAATGTTTTTTAACATGATTTTATTTTTTAAACAAATTCTTACATATAAATAAGTAATCTTATATCCCCTTTCCATTATCTCCTACAATTATACTTTAAATTTTTCTTCCATACTCTAGAACATAAAAAAAGACCACATTTTTTTCTGTATTCCTTAAAGAGGAAATTAATTTTCAATAAATCTATGGCTTGTTTGAAAAAAAAAATTGTCATTGAATAGGGAAAAGTAATAGAAAAAAAAAACTTTTAAAATATATTTGCATTTAAAACCTTCATCCTGGCTTATGATTTTTTTTTTTTTAATAAAAAAAAATTGAATTTAATCTTTTTTATTAAGGATTTAGTAAACATAAAAAATTAAAAATCTGGATGAGCCTCGAATGTTTAAAACAATTTAATTTAAGGCTTTGTTTTGTTGATTCATCTAATATAAATTTTGTTGTTGTCTTCATGTTTATTTTAAATATAAAATAATTCTTTTTGCTAACTTCGGCACCCTTCACAGTACTTTATTTCTCTTGATATTAATATATTAGATAAGCTATTTTATTCTTTATTATTATATTAGTACACGAATCGTACTAAGAAATATAAATACTTATAATTCTTTTTTTTTTTTTTATCTCAAATCCTATATTTATGTTTCCATTTTTGTTTGATTATCTTTGAATTGAAATAATGTTTCCACTGGGAAATAAATACTTAACTTTCTTCGCTTTAAAACATTGTCCTTTTATTAAAGATTACAAGCTATAAACATGGCTTAAATTTTAGACCATTAAATTAAGCTCTTGCAAACCAAGAGAATAAATTCGCCACCGGCTGCTCTTTCCTACTACGAGTCACATATTTATTACCAACCCTGAATATTTGCAATAAAGGAACATTTACAGTCCAAATAGTTTAAATATTTTTTTTTTTCTCTTATTAAATTATTTTCACTCCAATTTATATTCTAATGTAGAAGTCTTGAATTTTTTTCTTCGACACTCCCAGCCACGAATTCAATAATTTGGTTGAGAGGGAGAGAGGGCAATTTTTATATCTTTATATGGGTTTTCCGGCGAAAATGCGCCCTCCTACTTTAAAAATCCATTAATGCCAACTAAAAAGTAAAAATTCAATAGTTACATATGCATTTAGTATGTTTTAAATAATGAAATTTTATTTACTCATTTCAAACTTCAATAAAAAAAAATAGACATATTTTTTTTAGCAAAAAATATTTTTGGCATATGGGGTTTGCATTGCAACACTGTTTTCACTTTTTACTAGTCCAAGAGCCTCTCGATTATTAAGTGGTGTGTTAATTCAGAAAAAAAAGAAATTATTTTACATTAAATTAATTTTATATTTTAAATTATCATTATTGATTTGATGTAAATATCATGACATTTATTTTTTTTATTTTCTTTTTATTTGAATTCAATTTTTATTTTTATTATACCACAAGTACTTGCCAAGAGATTTCATGTTTGAAAAATTCAATTTGAATTCTGACGTCATCATCTACTTTGTCGGCTGTTCTATGCTGCCATCTATCTAAATTCTGCTGGTCGATTTAGTAGACGGCAAGGCTCCAAGCATTATATCTCTCTATTGTTTGTCTTCTCTATAAACTACGTCAAACCTAAATTCGATTATTTTATTATTGTTCACTTTTATGTTAGAAATACTTCAACAATGCTAAATTAATGAGTCTATAGATTGGCCTTTCTGATTACTCTACACATCAAAAACCTACCTCTTTATCGGCTTCCCTATTTCATTTCTCCACATTTTTAAATTTATATATATATATATATATATATGTATATAATGCATAAGGCTTTTAAAAAATTGTTTATCCGTAATAGAATTGCTGGCGCCATTTTATAAAAGGCTCCAATTTAATTGAAAAATTCACACATTCTGACAGATATTTTCAAATGGCGCCAATTTAAGTCTATATAAGTGTAAAAAAATATTTTAAGTCTTACGTATTGCTCTTACACATTAAATCTGAGCAAGAATGAATTGTTTTAATAAAGGAAATTTATTTATTATTATTATGACAAAATAATATATAGCTTATCTTGTCATCTGGAGAGAGGAATGATAGTTGAAAAATATTTTGGTGATTTTTTTTTTCTTTTTCTCCAGGAACCACTTATAAATATATTATAAGGTCATAACATGACCTTTTAAAATATTTAATACATTTTTTAATTTAACATTTACACAATAATCTACAACTAAAAATTTCCTCTCTCTCTATTTATATATACTTAAAGCAACAACCCGATTTCTGACTATTAAATCCATAGACGAAAATTTATTATACTTGGAAATTTCTAATCTATAGATTTCTTTAAAATTCAAAAGCCCTTAAGATAATCAATATTTGTGGTATAAAGATTATTTATACAATTTCCAAAAATTTGAGAATTTTGCCTTAATCACCTCCTAAAGATATTAATCAAGATGAGAAGGAATAAGGTGTGTTTTTACACATTTTTTTTAATTC
>JAAAKE020013773.1:0-10718 GCA_010014785.2 Anisolabis maritima
ATAAATATCCAATTAATTAATTGATGTTATATAATATAATGATTTTTCGATCGTTGCATTAGGTACACATGTATTATCAATAAATATAAATGATAAAAAATTTCAGGCGTTGACTATTATAATTGAATAATAGAGTGGAAAGAGATTTTAATTTGAAAATATAAATCACGACTTCTATTAAATAAAGTAAAAAAAATGAACTTAATAAGAAAGCTGATTATCATTTCAAAATTTCTTTATGTATACGGAAATGTCTACCAGAGAATAATTATAAAAGGAAAAAAAATAAATTTATAGTTAATTATTATTAGTATATAGTGGGAAAGTTTTAGAATAAAATATCTAATGTAAAAATCTCTACCTTATTAGCAGGATGGTTGGATTTACTTCCCAAAGAAATAATTAATCACCGACGTAATTGATATTTTTTTTATTATAAATTTGCAAATTTTTATAGAGCTATTAAAATTTTTGATATAAAACTCCTGAGGAAATGTGTTAATTTTTTAAAATTCATTTTTAATTAATTGTATATAATAAAAAATGAAATTTATCTTTAAAAAAAAAAAAATATTAGCGGAATCTTGTTGACAGATAACACTGATCTTTCAGAAATTACAGAGTGTTACTTGAACAGCTCCAGATTAATTTTGTCATTCCGTTTGGCCCCTCTTGGCAGGTTTAAATTTAAAAAAAAAAAATTCTTAATCGAGAGGATCTTTTAAGAACATGTTTTGAATAATTCACCAGTTTTTTTTAACACTACTCCAACATGTCATCGCTCATGAGACGGATGATTTCTCATAATATTAAAAAAAAATTAAAAGTTTTTTTTACAGAAAACACTTAACTTTGAGAAATTGTAATAACTTAAAAACAAAAATAATCCTAAGCTATATTCACTTAAAATTTTAGAGTACTCACTCTTGAAAAAAAAAAAGTACTCACTCAGCGAAAAATTATATACCACTTTAATGATTATTTAATCACATCTTATTAGGAAACGCCGAGATAATGTTAAATTCTCGGTACTATATTAATATATAAAATTGTCCTGCAGAGGATAGGAAAAGCAAGATTTTTAAACTTTGCTTCTTTCCATAGGCCTTCGAAATGGGTCAAATAATAAAAAAATTTTAAAAAATAGTCCTGTCTCTTGGTTCAGACGTAGAGGTCTTGCCTCACATACCAAAAGCTAGGAGTGGCTTGTTTCCCGACCTGAGCGACAAAAATTTATATTATATTAGCTACCAATTATTATAAATAAATAAGAATGGAGTCAAAATGGCCTCAAATGCCGAAAAAGATTTTTTAAAAAAAAAAGGTGAAAAAATAAGAGAATGTTCAAAGAAATTAACGATTTTTCAGCTGAAACGTCAATACAGCTTCATCCTTTTATCATTAATTAATAATTACTAGACAAATCCATCTAAATTTCCAATTATCTATTAAAGATGAAATAATGAAGAAAAAACTGAATAATTTCTATTAAACAAATCAGCTTCTTTTTTTAATTTCGTAAAAATTCATTTAGATGTTCTCCTGAGTTGAACAGGGGTAATGATCTAAGGGACAGTGATTCGTTTACCGTCTGATAAAATTTATTTAAATTATATTGGTTACCAAATAATATAAATAAATATGGGCTGAGTTTTCAGGTGGCCAAAATGATTTCAAAAAAATTTAGATTGAAAGGAATAGGAAATGAATGAAGGCTTTCCAATATTAGATAAAATTAATTCATCATAATAATGAGCAATTAATAAAATTAATAGTTGCAATAAAAAATCGTGAACTTGCAATTTTTTTCGATACGACCATTAAAATATAAAATTAAACAAAATTAAGATTTATCTGAAAAAAAAAAAAAAAAACCTTGCTCTATTTAAGATAATATTGAGAATAACTAGAAAAATAATAATAATAAATTACGGATTGAAAAATGATGGATCGTGCATTTTTGGTGAAATTGTTCCGTTGGAGAAGAAGAAAGTGAGAAATGTTCATTTGTTCGTGTAGGATGAGATATTTCAGATGATGATACAATCTCCCTCTCCCCTCTAAAATAAGTGTGAGAGCAAACCCTTAGATAAGGCCGATTGAGCCATGAACCGATGATTTGTGGGCCGCTGACGTTTTTCCTCACGCAACACGTGGGGCCACCAACTCAAATAATAATACCTTTGCCTCTTTATAACAAGATATACACGAGCATGATAAACATCTCGTATTGTTACCATCTCTCTCTCTTTCTAGGGTTAGAGTTTCAACAAAAAAGAAAAGAGAAATTATTATTATTATATGTTAAATAAATTCATTTTGTTTAGAGTAGAAAGTGTCGATGTCATACATCAATTGATAAAACTAATAGAGGTATCGTTTATAGTTTGTAATCAAGTATTAAAAAAAAAAAAGTAAGAAAAGTAATTAGAAAAAAATTTCGCGAATACTAGGGTTACAGAAATAAATTAACTGTCAATTGGCAAATTAATTAGCTTTCACAATTGACATTCTTTAAAATGTTAATATTTACATAATTTTTGCTTTCATCTCACACCTGAAGGGTTGTAGAATGGGAAAGTATGAGTTGATACAAAAAGAGTTGGCATAAATAAAAGAATAGAAAAATTTTATCGGACAAAAATAAATTTGTATGTAAAATGTATGACTTCATGGTGATAGGAGTATAGGAAAGTAGTGCTAAGGCTTCAAGTGATTAATAAAATATTCTTTGAGACGATCGATTTCGCTTTAAAGCATCATCAGGCCTTGCTGAAACATTCGTTGAATAACATTTATTATGAAGTGATGCCAATTAATATAATTAAATAGGGACGGTAATGGCAATTAGTCTTAATATAAGATTTTTTTTATTTTATAAATTTTTCAAATATTAAATTGGATTGGACTGGTAAACTAGTTGGAAATTATTTATTATTCTGGAGGATCATTTATATATACGAAATAAAAGGTCCCACCAGGTGGTCCAGAGGTTAGAATTGACATTATCAATATTCATCACCTTAAAAACCAAATGATGTGGGTTTAAATTTATTTAAGTTATATTGGATACCAAATGATTGAAATAAATATGGACCGAGTCTAAATGGCCTCAGATGCTGAAAAAGTCTTTGAAAAAATAGATATTAATTGGTTTAAATGAATATGCTTTGATCAGTTATATAGTTATATTTATCGTTTCAAGTTGATATGTCCTCAGATGCCGAAAAGAGTTAAAAATAAAAATAGGAAGTAATATTACATCACGGTGTGTATCTTTAAATTCCTTTTTATATTTATTTTTTTTTTTAAATTATCTTTGGTATTTATTTTTCAGTCGATAAAAAATATAGTTTGACTTGAAATTATTATATATATATCACTCTTGGGTTCTTTTAAATTGATCACCTGTCACATATTTAAATATTAAACAATAACAAGTTTATTAGAAAAAAATGAACATCTTTCTTGATATAAAAAAGTAAAATGATTAACTATGAAAACGATCAAAATATTTTAAAAGATAAAAACTGGTGACGACACGAGATAAAAAAATTTATATTTAAATAGCATAACTAGTGACGAGAATAATTAATGTGAAATTAAATATGTATTTAAATATTCTTAAAAGATGCCAACTGTTTGAAAATATGGGGCGCAAGGAATGTGATAATATCATTTAATAATTTTCCTTTTTTTTCCTATATATGTAATAATATATTTTCATTTTTTACTATTTATTATTTTCTAAGTCGGATTCGATCTTGGAGCTGAAACTAGGATTTCCTGTTTATTGGCGTCTCTTTTATAATAAAAGCATATAAAACTTTAAACATAAAAGAAATTGAACCCGATGGTGCTTATTGAAGAACAAGTTTGCCTGGGCGTGGGAGAGCCCTATGATATGTGAGAATGAATTTTTTTTGACAGTGTTTCATTCAGATGGTGAAGAAGCTTATACCTCGTTAATAGCCAATACCGTTGCGTGCAAAAACCTCATCTATGTTTAGGCAAGAGATGTCGGAATCCCTCTAAAAGGAAACTCGACGACTACTGTGCCGAGAATGCCCATTCATCCCGAGCATGAATGAATCCAACTGGTTTCATCAGACCAAGACTTATTGGAAATGAATAAATAAATCAATTCGTATTTACCTTGTTGGGCCAAGGTTCAGAATGAAATGTAAATAAGCATTTTGGAAAGCTAATAAAAATTAATCTATTATTTTATAATATTGCTATTAAAAACAGGGCAGCCCTGATTTTATTCAAAGAAAGTTTTCGGATTTATAATTACAAAAAGCAAATCTTGTTTGACTCTTAGTTTACAAAGCTCCCGCTAATCTCTTTAAGTTGCTAACAAGTGTATTATCCTGTTCCTTGGTGCAGAAGTAGAGGCATCGCTTTACGTACTAAAGATCAGTGGTTCAATTCCCATCCTGAGAGAAAATAATGTATTTATATTATATTGGCTATCAGTTATAAAAGTCTAAATGAACTCAGATGCCGAAAAAGACTTAAAAAAAACAAGTGAATTTTGACTTTCGATAAATATTAATATAAACAAAAACTAAGAGAAACCCTGATTAATTTACTTTTTACTGAGGAGAATGTTTCTATTTTTACTTTTTTTTTTACTAATAAAGAGAGTATGAAAATAAAAAATTTTGATGTTGTTTATATATGAGATTGTGATATACCTCTCTTCTGATATACACGGGGGATCGGATCCTGAGAAAATCGTGTAATTCGAAATCGTTAATTTTTGTAGGTAAAACTGAAATAAATTCAAAATGCATATAAATTAGTCAGCAATTTAATTAAATTTATAATATTTGTTTGATCGTAAAATAAAAGTAAAATATTAATAACATAAATAAGATATGTAGAACTAGGCCTAAGAAACTTAGAGAAAAAAAAGAAGAATACTGAGCAGGCCGAGGAGAAATCTTCCCCCTCGACTGCTTCTTTTGTGGCTAAACAAAAATGTTTATTTTTAAGTTTTTATTTTTGAAAATTGCATAAAAACGAAAATGTGTAGAGTATCAAGTAAATCGGGGGATTTTTCGAGATGTGAAAAGTGACATTCACGACTGTGTATATGTAGAGTACGATTAAAGAAGAACGGCTTAACGAATTGAACAACAACAACAACGATTAAACAAAGACAAAAATCTCCTCAATTCCAGAAGGATAGGGAAGTGTTGTGAAGGCGTTAGGTGATAAGCAATATACTCATTCAGGCCTGATGATGTTTTAAATGAAGCGAAGCCTAAAGGAGTAAATTATTCACCTTTACAACACTCCCCTATTCTCCTTGAATATTCAGACGTCATCATAGAGTCATTTTATATCTCCTCACTTATTAATTGCAGAGCCACATTCATCGTCTTCATAATATTCATATACAAAATTAATCTAAATATTGTGAACAACTTTTGTTTGAAAAATATGTTGAAATTTTTTTATAGGTTTCCTAATTAAGGTAAAAGAAATAAAATTTTTTCCGAAGTGTTCACAATAATTAGATTAATTTTTTACACGAGTATTATTCCTCTAAAGTTAATAATTGAGGATATATTTTGATTTTTCAAGTTTTAACCTCAAATGATCTATCATTTCAACTGAGTTGATTATTACCAAAACTTGGTATATTTTAGGGAGTGTCGGGCTACTATATAAGAAAGTGAGGTGTCATTTTTTCTGTTTTATTTTGTCCCAAAAAAATCTATTGTTATAGTTCTTGGGATAAGAAAGACCTATTGTAATAAAATATTAGTTAAAGTGTAAAATCTAATGGGCCTTTGAAGCCAAAAAGACTATAAATAAATAAACATATTTCCGGTTCCAGAGAAAAGTCATTTTTACTTTAATAAATATTATCTTGTTCATTCCTTACATAAAAAATAGGCCTTATAATTAATTTATTCGTTTAGCCGAAACATATTATGGAAATGAAGTTGTCATAACAAATTTTTTTTAGGATAGAAAAAGAA
Organism: Anisolabis maritima; assembly: GCA_010014785.2. Lineage (NCBI taxonomy): Eukaryota > Metazoa > Arthropoda > Insecta > Dermaptera > Anisolabididae > Anisolabis > Anisolabis maritima. The sequence goes on from JAAAKE020013773.1 coordinate 5,997, forward strand.
TAAGCATCTGATCAAAATGAGTGCAAAAGGATTAAGGTCCGCCTGGCAGGAGATTTTGCAAAAAAAAAAAATTAAATATCTTTTGATATAATAGGTGACATGAATTAGACTTGCAACATCAGATTGGCAACATCTTCATCTCTTTCAAACTTCAAAGTCATTTAACAAGTCTGCATATTTAATATGATGAATTAGAAATATTTTTTTTAGGATTCAATGGCGCTGATTTGATCCATATACCTGATTTTTTAAAGTTGATATTAATAACTTGGTAGAATTTTTAATCCAAAGTATTTCTTAAAAATCAATTTAATTTGAAATTAAAAATGGATTTGCAATTCATGCTTTTCAAATTAAATAAGTTGAAAAAGACGGAACTGGGAATGAGAAACGAACCGCCTTAAGGATTGCAGATAACAAAAACTTTTTATTTGTCAGATTTATATATATATTTCAAAAAAAATATTTTTCTACCAATTATTTTTTCTTAGTGATGTATATATATAGTATAGGGAAAGTTTTGGAAATACACGTTTGAGGTGTAAAAATGGGTCTCGTCTGTTTGCAGATGTGTGAACAAAATATCTCACAAATTTCAAATCTGGTATTTAAACTAAGTACCCACCCAACTCTCTTATCATTGAAATCGACCAAAGAGTATTTTTTATTTATTTTAAGTCTTTTCAGCTGTGAAGGTCATTAACTTTCAACAACTTTATTCCTCAGAGCTACCCAACCGAGGTTCAAAAAGGTCAAAGAAAACTCCGTGGCTTACACGACTTGCTGAGACTTTTATTTGCGAAGTTTCAAATCGCAGTCCTGTAGCCTAGGAGTCCAGAGTTGGGAGTCTAAAAAAAATGTCAGATGAAATTTCAAAGCGATGGAGAAAGGGGGGAAACTATAACTATGCGATGATTTTTGCAATATGCAATTTAATTTCTAAAATTCCCCGCACAAAATCTTAGCAAGCCCTGCCTACTATTAACAAAAACAATTTTCTAACGATAAATAATATTAAGTCTATCTAATTAAACCAAATTAATTTTCAAGTCTAATTGGCAATTCTTAAACTTAGCGAAAAAAAAGACAGTAAGTCATAAACGGAAGTTTAAAAGGAAGAATAAAATTCTTCCTCGTGCTATATGAGCAAAGAAAGGGAAGTGGCAAAGGTGGGTCATCCACCAGGAAGGCTAATAAAATAAGGTCAGTCGCGTGGCCAAAATGCAGAGGAGGGTCGAAATTGACGACGAACCTTAAAAGGATTGACGATACCGCTAGCGACCTGTAAATGGGCGGCTCTCAGACAATTGCCTCCCTTCAACTTTCAGCTTCGATGCCAGATGAAAAATGAGAATGGACTATGCTTACTTTATTGTTATTTTTCAAAGAAAGGAATGAATGACATAATTAATTACAGCTCAAAAATATTTTATTTTTTTAAGAATTCGGTTTATTGGGTTTAAATGTAGAAAATATATTTACGTCCCGGAGTTAATGACCCGTCGTTTTCTCCTTTGCCGTTGACACTCCGTTGTTTCGTACGCGTCGTATCAAGTTCTTCCTCAGGGCAAACAAATGTCAATATTAAGGGCGCAGCCATATTGTTTCGTCGTATTTTACAGCCTTCCTCATATATAAAATTTTTTTTTAGACATTTTATAATGATTTACAATGTATATACTTATATAAAAATTTTATCTTTTTGTCTCAATAAATATATACATTTTCTTAAAATCTAGAATCAAAATCGTAAACCATACAACTTTGCTATTCCGAAAAATATCAAATTAAATATTAAATGATAAAAAATTGCAGGGCGCTGAACACGCACTTGACGTATCCAAACCAAATTTTTGGGTTGAAGGGGGGAGTCTGGATACGTGCGGAATGGACTTTTTTTTAGTAAAATTTGTATCAAATTATTTATAATAAAAATAAATAATAATACAATAGAAAATATTTAGGAAATACGGTAATAAATATTATTAATGATTAATATTCAGTTTGGATGAAATTTTAATAATACATAATGCATATTAAAATAGCATTGTAATTTATTATTCCCGATTAATATTGCCTTGTCAAAAGCTTAATTAATTATTAGGATGTTTTTCTTATAAGTCGGCCTCCTTAAAACCAAATCTACGAGCAGCGAGCATCGTCATGTATATTCATGATTTGAAAAGAGAGAAATTTTGAATGTTAGAAACATTTAACATTTCGATCGATCCCAAAGGGACGGGAAATATGTGACCTTAAGTAAACAAAAATAACAACAGATTGTTCTCATTAATAATTAAGAGTTGATTTCAAAATTCATTTTTATCCAGAATTTTTTATTTACATATACGTAGTTAAATTAGAAAAATTTAACCTCGTTTCACAAAACTAGCTTTGCCCCTTCTCCTATTTCATTTATTCACTTTTTTTTTTATTAAAATAAAGAAAATTTATTATTTTCTTAATTTTTTTTTTTTAAATTAAATTTTCTACCATTTCCAAAGACATTTTTTAGGGGAGGGAGGAAAAGCAAACAAAGTTGACTATTTTTTCATATAGTAGGTCTAATTTTGGCAGCTCAAACAAAATTTGGCAACAATTCAGGAGTAGAATAATTAGGGGACAAGCGTATAAGTCATAGCGCTAGAATTTCCCAAATTGGTTCTAGACGTATTACAGGTTGGGAAAACATTTAAAAAATCTGATGGTGCCACATGACTACATTTACCATTATTTTTAAGAAAAGAAATTTTTAATTTTTTTAGATATCTCTTGATATTATTTTTAGACAGAGAGCATAGCTTGATTTAAATTCTCAAAAACGGCTAGGCTTTTTTTAAAAAATACTTAACAAAAGTTACTTAAATTTTTATTTATAATAAATTGTACTGGTATATGGATAGTTTTTCTGAAATATTATAAATAGTGAAAATATAGGCAAAAAAACTAAAACATTGCAAGATTAGTTCAGGGGCTTTACATATAATTATCAAATTATATAAATTTTATAATTTAATTAAATACTCTATACAAACCACAAAATTTAAAAAAAATCGAAAAAAAAACTAAAAAAAAAATAAATCAGTAAAGAACTAGTACTATTAGTGGCCGATTTGATGTGCCATACTTGAAAGGTTCGTTAATATATTCTATCTGCCTGTATATCTGTTCATAATTATTTTTTGAATATCAAAATTTTGAGCTCGGATGATAAATCATCAAATATGCAACGACATTTTTCCTCCAAAATGGTCATTGAAATTTTACCAAATACTATAATTTTTACGTTAGATTCGGATACCAACATCTATAAATCCATAATAATAAAAGTAAATTAGCACCAGAGAAAGGGAGATTTAAACCATGCCAACTTATTTAAATTAAACCTTTGGATCAATTTCATTGAAATAATTTACACAAAATAAGATTAAAATTTTCATTAAATAAAAATAAATAAATAAAAACTTTCACTTTCATATCTAATCGCCTTGTATGATTGATGACAAGCCAAAAGACTAGAAATTAATTTTTAATTCAGAAAATATTTTATATTTATTTTGCTATAATTAATTAACATTTTATGAATAAAATTTATAGATTATAAATTTCGATCGATAATTAATGATCTCAGAAGGTTTTTTTATTTTAAATTAAATTATCAAATGACAGACGTTGAAATTGGTAAACGTTTTCTATCGGAAATAATCCTAGTTATTTGTGGTGAAAATTAAAACTGAGATAAATGATTTATTTAGTATTTTAAAACTTGGACAAAACTTAACACAGGAATAATCAACCCACTCCTTCCCGAGTCTATGAATTTGTTGGTATCCCTCGCGTTTTTCAAAATTTAACAATCAACGTCATTTGAAGGAAATTAAGATCTACAAGAACGATTTTCTAAACGATACCTCTCGGTCATTATTTAATTCGAATCCGAAGAGGCTATTCTAAATAGGGAGAGGACACCCAGGAGAGAATGTCATTCTAATAAATACTTTTTTATATTTAATTATACCATGGACGGCGGATTTAATTTCGTGTTTGGTTGCTGGTAGGTAGGCAACCCAAATAACAAACTCACTAATGAATTCTTCGATTACAAGATGCAAAGTTCTTCTAAATAGGACCACGCATGCCCAGTGGTTAAACCTCCCTAAAAATTAACGTTCTAGATGAGCTCTGGAACAATTTAAATAATCATCTTTTAGCGAGTTGTCTTTCCTACATTCCAGCAATTAAACTCGGACTGTTTATTTTTTTTTTTTTTTTGTTAACAAATTTAGTTAATGACTTATCTTTCTTAATTAAAAGGACAAATTACTGAGATTTCTGAGAATTAGGGGATTTCAATAAAAAAGGCTACTTCAAAGGTGGACAGAGGACATAAATTAGGCAAAAATTACGCGAAAGAGAATTTTGTGATAAGATAATTTTTTTTAAAGTATTTTTCGGCATCAGAGGCCATTTAGACTCCGTTAAATTATTTATATTAATTAGAAGCCAATATAATATAAATAAAATTTTGTCGCTCAAGACGGGAAGCGAACCATTGACCTTTGGTACGTGAAGCCAAACCTCTAGCTCTGCACGAAGGGTTAGGGCTAATAAGATAATTAATATAAATTAGAAAGATAATGTTTTAATGAATTTATTAATATCCTCCTTGATGTTCATGAATGAACTCATTTAAAGACATTAAAAAAACAGATACGGGATACG
>JAAAKE020013784.1:0-28424 GCA_010014785.2 Anisolabis maritima
CTTTCGGTAATCGATCCATGCCATCGACAGATTTCTCTTGCGTTGGATAGCGTCTTGACAGATACATCTGTCGATGAACAAGTTTTCGCGGCACCCCTCACTACCGCGTTTTGTCCCACGTTGTTCGTGTATCTGTTGCCAGAACGGTTCCAGTGTCCGAAGTATTCTGTCATTCAGGATCTTCCTGAACGCCTTATAAATGGTATTCAGACAAGTGATCGGCCTGTAATTCTCTGGCTTGGACAAGTCCCTCTTTTTGGGGATTAGCACAGTGAGGCCTCCCACTAACCATTCCAGATTCGTTTGCTCTCTCCTTACAAAAGTTGTAAATATACGGGCCAGATGGAGGTGTGTCGAAGTAACTTCTTCCACCAAAAGTTGTTAATTTTATCTGGCCCAGCGAAGTTCTTTGTGCCCATGAAGGCCTCCTTAACCTCTTCCAGGGTGATCGGGAAGCATTCACTTGGTGTCTGGACTCGAGGAGTAAGTGCAATGGCAGGAGTGTCCTCGTAAATGGGCTCTGCTTCTTTATAAATCCTCTTCCAGATGGAGTCGACCTGTTCCGCCGTTGGTGGATGCGTGACAATGGGCTTATGCTCTTTTAAGAGAACGGGTCGGAGGAGAAAATTTTGTTTTCCTTGTTCCACCTTTCCCGCCTCAGCATCTTTTTTCTAGCTATTGTCAGAGCCCATATCCTCTCCACTGCGTGCTGCCTGATAGTAAGCAGCTTAAGCATGTTGAGAGTGTGGTAGCGTGTCCTTAGCTCGCGAGCGTGCCGGTGAACTTTAGACGTAAAAGGTCTTCCGGTTTTAATATAATCCACCACACACTGGACACGGGACGCAGCCTGTCTCGCTTTCCATATTTTTTCATCCAGCCGCTCAAGTCGTCTACACGTCCTAAAATCTGCCTCCGTCCGAGTGGCGGGCCCAGCAGGGCCTAGAGACCGAGCGGCCGAATATACAGCGCAGTTGATGGCTCACAGGTCGAACCCTTCTGAAATCTAATCTGCAAGCAGCCTATTTATTCGTGCCAGTTGTTCAGGCTTCAGGAGAAATTTTCGATTTATGTTCCCCTTTCTTCGGTCCAGATGATTGGCGTCGTCGGCGGAAATGGCACTGACCGACGCGAGAGGCTGGCGGTACAGAGGCTGCCTAAAGCTCGATCTTCTGCTTGAGCGTCTTCCCCCCCGATCTCCGCGGAGTGTTTACGTATCCCTACCGACGAAGGTAGGCCACGTAATCCCGAAGGTTTTGAGGGGTCAGATTACTCAGCTCTGGATGCATCCGAGCCATGTAACCTTGCTCTGCTGGATTGCTGCTCTCGTAGCATCTCAGCAGATCATACCGGAATCGGTCCGTCCACTCCAACTTGGTCGTTGTTCGTTGCCGGGTCGTCGAAGAGTTCGTACCGTTAGGTCCCCCGGCAGCTGTACGAGTGTCTGTATCCGAATCAGACATTCCACCGGGGGTGTTGCGCGTTCTCTTTGCGAAAACCGCTGTCCTTCAGGACGTAGTTGGCGTGGGTGATTAGCCCTCACCAACCCCCTGACATTCAGGCCAATAGGCCCCAGACGCGCCACTCGTAGTGCCACCAGGCTTGCGCCTGTAGACTCCGGAGGGAAAGGACGCCAAATTCCCTTTCAGTCAAAGACTGCCGTACCCGTCAATCATTATTATTATTTATTATTATTATTATAATTATTATTATTATTAAGTTGAAAATTTAATAAAATTAAAAATTTACTAACCTGCCAATATTTATTGCATACTATAAGTACTGTTCTTTGATTATAAGCACAACAACTCATATTTAATGCATTTAAACAACGAATCTGTTTAGATTCATTTTCATAAATGCCTTCAGCAGCATTTTTAATTTCCTGACCAGTTAATGTCCAAACTTTAATTGTTCCAGTGGTGGTCAATGCAAGAACAACATCATCTAAAAATTAAACCATATAAAAAAAAATTCAAAATAATTAAATATATATATATATATATATGTATGCCTTTTCTTTTAGCAGGTCTAAGTACATGTAATGCACTTATCCAATCAGGATTAACACGGGAACACAATTGGAAAATAATTTCCAGACTGAATGGATCCATAATCAATATTTCAGCATAGTAACCATTGCAAAATAATCGAACGTCATCAGTTCCAGACATATGATAGGCCTATATGAAAAAAAAGATATATATATATATACTATTTCATTTTAGAATCATTTTGGAAGTGCAGGAAGTATTTTGTTCTTTCTTCTCAAGGAATCAAAAAAATTTTATTTTAATATAAATGTAAGATCATTTAAGGTTTTAGGATATCCATTATATAATATATAATATAAAATAATAAAACAATATCCTTTGTTTATCCAAATAAAAAGTTGAAATAATGTTAATAATCAGAGAAGATGGATCAGTGGGAGAGGGGAACAAAATTCCCTCTAAATCCCCAAATGAGTTTCAATTTTATCTTAAAACGAAAGTTTAAAAATCCTTATGAGGGGAAAAAGAAAGAGATTTTAAGGTAAATTTTCAACAAATATGAAATAACAGCGATATTAATATAAATATGTATAGTTGTGTTCTGATTTTTATGAAGTATGAGTGAGAAGTGCAGCTTTTTTTCATTTAAATTTATATTACAACTTTCATAAAAATAGAGATAAAATTTGACAAGGCTAAGATAAATGGATTGCTAAAGATTTAATCATTTTTGTAAATATGAATTTACACAGAAATTTAGTCATTAATATCAGGATGGATCGAAAAGTTTTGTAAAATAATAAATATGTAAAAAAATGAAAAAGTTTTTCATTAAATAAACAATTCTTCTATTGTGACATTAATTTTAATACACTTCGTTCAGTAAACTTAGTTTTCTAGGATCATAGCCGCCACCTGTGCATCCCCAAATTTCATTTCTTCAATCAATGGTCCGGAGAGTTGATAATCAGAGTTAGTGGGGATTCTGGAACTGAAGTAATAGTAGTACACCAAAAGATTTACTAATTGATGTCACGATGGAAGAATTGAGTCGAGAGACATATGTTGACCAATAAATAAAAGTTGTAGCATTTTAAATACATATTAATTTTCAATCTATTTGCAAAAAAATACTAATTAATTTTCAGCCCTTCCTGGTATTTACATTTTAACTATGGAGAAATTTTAATTTTTTGTGATTTTATTGATAAATAATAATTTAAATGATATAATGAAAAATTAATTTTACCTGTATATTGGTATGAACATAAGGTAATTTAACAAGTTCTCTGCATTTACCATCAATGAGATCCCAAGTGCACATTTCACTAAGAAAAAAATATGAAAAATTTTATTAAGATAAGATGAATTGATAAAATAAGAAATATTTTATTTTTAATTCCAAATACGCACCCACTTTCAGATGAACTAACAATATAATTGACATCCAGAAGAATACTTGCTTTGGAAAGACAAAGTATGGGAGCACTATGCCCTACAAGCAAGCACCGTGGGGTCATCTGTAAAAATAAATTTATTTATTACCTATACAGAGTAGAGCCTACATTTTTGGATATCGGTCAGAACGGTTATCAGCTAGCTCTTATATTTAAAAAAATTGTTTAATTTTTATTAAAAACTTTAATTTTATTAGTCTCTCTTTCTCATGGCTGAAATTAGATAGAATCATAGTAATAGTGTAATTCGATTTTTTTGGGTGCATAGAAAAAAAGAGATTTCACTGAATCTCAGCGTGATTATTGAGGTTCCCGGAGTCCAATAAAGTGGATTTGGAAATTTCATTTCTGAGTGTGACCTTAAGATTTTATGGTTTAAAAAAAATTTCATACATATGTTTGTCATCAAAAGCTGTAAGATAACAACCGACCCAAATACGAACCTAAAATAAACTAAATATTTCTCCAACTATTACTTTAGTGAAACAATAAGCCTATTCTATTTATTAATCACTTTGAACTTTTGTTTCAAAATATTTTTTTCTAATTAAGAGACCATAAAAGCGTAAAAGATATAAAAAAATTCAAATAAAAATTGTTCAAAATTGTATATGGGAAAAGTTTTATTAGTTAATAGATAAAGAAATATTTTGATTTTTACAGCTTTGAATTTAAAATGAAGTAGTGCTTCAGTTGAATAAATTTTTGTCAAAAAGTCAAAAAAAAACGCTCCTTTATTAAGCTTATAAGCAATATAGGCCTATAAGCTAGAGGGTTGCATTAATTCGTGTCGATGATAGATGTCTTTCATCCGAAGAGGATTTTAGGTTTTAACAGAAAGATGGCAAAAAGTTGTCGAAAGCAAAGGAAATTTCTTTGGTCATATAAAAATAATAAATATTAATTAATGCAACCACCACTATGTTCCAAATTTGTAATCGCCTCTACAGACACGCAAATATATATTCTAGATCAAATTTTTGATTTCAGGGTAACATAATTCGTGTGGAATCTTGAAAATTACTAACAATACACTTTCTTATAGAAAAAATGAATTAAAAATTAAAAAAAAATAAGGAGTGGGACGAAGAGGGGGGAATTATAGTCAAACATTTATATATATATATATATATATATAAACGTATCTTAAAGAATATACTACTTTTGGTATAAATTATAAAAACTCTCTCTTCATTTAATAAAAATTTAAGAAATTAAAATATTTTAAAGAAAAATATTTAAATTTAAATTAAATCGTGAATTAATGAAAGAAAAGTGTTAAATCAAGGTTATTATAAATTTAATCACTTTATTTTACATTAATTAATTATAAAATTATTATTATACCTCCATAGTATCTGGATCGACTTGCCAGAGACAAATTTGGCCATCGTAACAGCCCGTAATTAAAGTTTTCTGATCTCGCGATAAAGAAATACATGAAATACAATGCGTTGGTGCTGATTTGCCCCATAAAACGACTGGGACTACTAAATTTGTACCAGATGCCATGACTAAAAATTAAAAAGAAATTCACGTTAAAACAAACAAAGACAAAATATCAATTGTTCTTTATGCATTAAAATGAAACATGTGAGTTTAATCAACGGATTAAATGAAGACAATTATTTAATTGACTTTGACATTTGAATGTGGGAATTATTAAGTGATGGTGATTAAATTATTATTTAAATGAGTCTTACTTAAAAATTTATTATTATCTCCAAGTTAAGATAAAAATTTTTCTAAAAAATAATAGTTTTGAAATTATATTATTGAACAAATATGAACAAATACATAATAGATATTTATTTAAATAAAATAATTTAATGAGATCAATAAATATTGCCTTGAAATCAGCTGATCATTACTAATATAATTAGAAAAGAAAGGAATAGAGGGCGAGTTTGTATTTGAAATTACGCGGGTCTTTTAAACGAAAACTTTTATAAAATTTTTCTTTATTAACGTATTAATTCATAATAATTTATCATTTATTATTAAACATATTGCATAAATAATTTGGTTACCATACAAAGAATATAGGTCCAATAATGGAATTCAGAGAATATACATTTTTTAAATTTAACAAGTATATCTTTTAAAAAACCTCAAAATTAAAAGAAAATTTTGTTTATTTACTAAATAATTAATTCCTCCTCTCCAGTATCTATTTTAAGGAGGAGGGGGTACGAGGTTGGACTGAGCCCTAATTTTTTAATTATAGTTGTAACAAATATTCTTTTTTTTTTTTTTAAAGCTCTACCGTACGTCTACTTATTTTCTCTCTCTATTTTATTGTTGTGTGCATGCAAAATCTAAAAAATAGTTTTTTTCCACACTGCGCATGGATCTGATAATTCAATATTGATTCAAATACTTGTATCAAAAAATAATAAGATCACTTATATTGGAAATAATTTCTTACCCTTTTACAGAAAAAAGGTGTGAGCGCTAAGATGTCCGACAGTGACAAGAGAGGTGAGTGCCAGAATGATTAAAAAAAAAAAACAAATATATTTTGAATGGAATGGAAAAAATTTGAAATATCTATAGTTAATCTGATTTATTTTAAATAGGTGAAAATTTTTTCGTGCTAGTGGTTACCTTGGCGGTAAATCTACTGGGACTGGCCAAAAGTTGAAGAAGTCTGGGAGGGTTCTAGACTAGAGATCATCCCCAGGAACATGATTCCAAGGAGGTTTAGAGCTTGGATCCCCGCAGAACTATCGAATCCAAACGAGATCATAAGAATCCTAAGAATCTGCAACCAGCAACTTCCGATAAACGATTGAAAATAGTCCAAGTAAGCGAGACTAAGGGTAACTCACGGCAGGCCATGATTATCCTGAGTGAAGAATTTTTAGCCCCGCTAGAGGAATGCAGATGGAGACTGAGTCTTGGGTTTCAGCACAACCTCATCAACCTCGTCGTCTATAAGAAAGACTCTAGAGGGTTCGAAACTCTGGTGAAACCGGAATAGACCCCATTTAATTCCCGGAGTCACAAATTAAAGAAAAGGAAATCTTGGACGAGGAGGACTGTGACCTGCAAGAGTTCTCGGCAATGTTCCGTAATATGCAAAGAGCAGATGAAGATCTGCTGTCGCCATTGGATCACCCGAGCCTTCAGGTAGTCGATAAGATGGCTCGAGTTGCAAATAAACCTGCTGCTCCACCTAGCCCAAATGGTTCTGATTTAAGAACCATGGGTCGTTAAAAATCAGGCATGTGGATTAGGAACTAGAGAGTATAGAGTTGTCTACACGAAAGATAAAGGTAAGCCTAGAGCATGCCCAATGATTAAAAAGGCATATAGGTTTTTTGTCTTACCTAATTTTTGTGACAGGGATACTGTGACAATCACGGTAGAATTCGACACCCAGGTTATGTGGGTAATCTCCACGTATATGGCCTACGACCAACTCGAGCCTCCACCACCTGGAAACCTCCTGACAGCTATTATTGAAGCCAACAGAAGGAGGACAACTACAATAGTTGGAGCAGATGCCAACGCAACAGTCTGGGGAAGCTCGGACATCAATGAGAGGTGACTCTTTGATTTCATATTGAGGAATAACCTAGCTATATGTAATGTAGGGAATACTCCCACTTTCATTACATAAGACGAAAAGATATTACCTTAGTCAGTGAACAATCAGTCCAAATTATTAAAGATTGGAGAGTTTCTAGTTTAGTCAATTAGAGTTTTTAGTATAGAAAGTTCTCTCTCTCTCTCTCTGATCATGAATATATAGTTCATTGATGTAAAGAAAGCTGCACTCGCTATGTCAACAAATGGAAAATGAAATGGGACAAATATCAGACTTAAACCATATGGTGATTGGATAATTACAAGTCTTGCAAGAAAAGCCTTGAGCTGCTGGTAAATTCCCACTTCCCCAAATGCGAGGATAAGAATATGGGGATGTGAACGATACCAGAAAGCAGTACTAATAATATACTTAATAAAAAAGTACTGGAATGGGCGATTATGAAATTCGAGTCCTATAAATCTCCAGGTCCGGACGAGATAATTCCGGCTGAGCTATAAAAAGCCTTCACCATAGTAAATCCTTGGCTGGAGACGATTTACGAAGCGTTTACATACCTATGGAGGAAATTTAAAGTGGTCTTTATACCGAAATCGGGAAAGGCCTCACACTGCACACTGAAGAATTTTTGGCCCATTAGTCTTTCCTTCGTTCTGCTCAAAACACTTGAGCACATAAAATTGGAACTGGATCCGTCCAGAATAGCCAAATAAATAAATAAATTTATTTACGACCTGCTTAGAGGCACAAGTCCTCGGTGGCTAGGTTCAATCAAACAGAAATACAAATTTATAAATTACACAAAACAACAAACAATTAACAAAACAAATACAAAAACTACAAGAAAAAAAAAGAAAGAAATGTATGCTCATTAACAAATAATATATTCATACATTTCCATCGAAGAAAAAGATAAAAACATGATGAAACATTACGCGCAATAATCAGGAGTAAACGACATATTAGCCATCCCGACATTCGCCTTAAGCTGTTAAGGAAAACCTGGTCAAAACCTTAACAAGAACAATGGCGCAATAGATATAGCTTAAAAGTCAATCCGGGAAGACTTCACAAGAAAACACAGAATGTACCAGAGCTCAAACTAAGCTAATCACCCTATGGACGCAACTCAGGGTTTCTGAAAAGGCTAAATATCTGGGTCTTATCCTGGATAGGATAGACGTGGAAACCTAATATTACCGAAAGAATTCACAAGGCAACGGAAGCACTGCAAAAAACTATAGGGAAGATACGGTGTGGCAGTCTGGTGGACTGCTATCTTATAAATACCTATTTGATAGAATTAAACATTCATGTTAATCACAGGATTCTTGAAATCAACTCCTACCAAAGCACTGGAGACTTTGTTATATCTAACTCCGATAAATTTGATCGGAGAGAAAATGGCGATGAAAGCCGCTCTAAGACTAAGTCTAACTTCACCGAGGACTGAAACTCATTATGGATACTCCAAAATCCTAAACAAACTGGGAAAAATTGGAGGCCCTTTTATAAATATACCTTGCCAACACCATTCTTCGAAAATATCTTCTCTTCTCTGTAACCATACCTTCCAGGCAAGAATGGAAAACGGGGATTGTCCGACGAGGTAGTGGGACGTGTTTTTACATGGACGGCTCCAAGTTGGAGGGAAGGGTGAGAGCAGGAATCTTCTCAAAGAGCCTGGATCTTAAAATATCATTACGCCTGCCAGATCACTGTAACATCTTTCGATCTGAAGTGATTAATGAATGGCTGCAGTGTAATGAAATACTCATGAAAGAGATTACGATTTTCGCTGACAGCCAAGCCCCAAACAAATCAATTTCTGGAGTTTTAATGAAAATCAAAATCACTATATTCCATGTTTTATATTCTACTATATATTTACTATTTTTGGATTTTATGTAGCTCAACAGATTAAGACGAAACAAAAGATAAAGTTTTTTATTTATTTTTGATACGCATATATACGTCGTAGGCTTTATAAACTATAAGCCAGCCCATAATTTTTTAAATCATATGATATTGTAGATAGAGAGAGTAATTAAAAGAATTTGGGACAGTGATTCCCTTCAGCTTTATAAATATTAATTTGTATTGTCACTTACTTTGTGTCCTTCTCATTTGTTTATCTTTAAATTTTTCTTTGAATCCCCAAAAGGACATGCTTGAAACCCTACGGATAGGCGTCATCGAAGAAAGAATGATTGTTCTAATATTGCCACCGTTTAATAAATAATTTTAGATAATAGAAGAGAATTTATTGTTTTGAATTGAACGAATGGAAATCATTCAAACCTAAAATTCCTTTTAAAAAATCAGGGTTTAAATAATAAAACAAATCGTGTAATTTAATTAAATGTTTATTATTATAAGCACTGTGTAGAGAATAAGAATATTAATTTAAAATATATATAATCCAAAAAGGCACATTTTGGCAATTTATCTATTATTCTAGTTATTCAAATAAATACTATAATTTAAGTACCAAAATGACAATTATGAATATAAATTAAATATTTATAATACACTATATATAAATATATAAAAGAAATGAGATGCCATAGTAAAATTTAAAAAAAAATCGTCCCTGAGCTCAAGAAATTTCAGTCAAAACTCGAGGAAAATAACAATCCACAAAATAAAATTTTATATTAAAAGAGATTTCAAATAAATGGAAGATCATGGGGGTTATTTCTATGTTATACGTTATTGCTGTTATATATATATTTTCTTAAATAAATATCTCGACAGTTTATGTTTAACAAAATTTAATAAGAGAATTTATTTAAAAAACAAAAGTAAGATTCTAAAAAAATTTTGTCGCAAACAATGGATTACGAATTTAAAAAATACTAGTTTAATAAAAATAAAAAATTTAAAAGAATCTTTTTTTTTTTTGTTTTTTAGGATATAACAATAATTTTTTTTAAATAAATTAATAAAGACGAAAATAGTAATATTAATAATTAAGATAAGAATTCGTTCAAAATAAAAAAAATTAATTAACGTATATTTTTATAAATGATCTAAAAATGAACAAGCTTTAGTTTTCTTGAGCTGTGTTTTCGACGTTTGCTCTTGTTGCAGATTCTGGTGTTGCTGATTCATTATTAGATTCATCTACTTGCATTAGCTCCTCTTGTTGAGATGTTTGTGTCGGTGCTGGCAGCTCCAAAATTTTCGTTGTTGATATCTTATTAGATGATTCTGAATCTGATTCTTAAAAAAAATAAATATTTAACAGGTTTTCTTTTTTATATGAGAAGAGTTGAAAATAAATATTAAATTATTTAAATTTCGGTATTATTATTCCTCTTTTATTTGTCCCAAAAAATGTCAATTATAATTCTCTCAAATTTTTAATTATTAACTATCAAATAATGGAATATGAAGGGCAAATCATCATTAATAGTGCGGTCTCATCCTGCTTTGACCACCATCTTTTTCGCACATTATTGTCGAACCATTTTTCATCTCTAATAATGAGCTTTAGTAGTTTTCACAGATGGTCCATTAAATTTGATATTAAAATTAAATTCAGAGAATATTTATAAAACTCTAAATAGTCATTGCAGCTGAAATATATAATCGTACAGTTTAGAGTCTAAATGGACTCGGCAACCAAAAAGGCTTTAAATAAAAAAAATATGTGGGGGTAATTACCCTCTTAACCCCCTCCCCCTTGTATATGGCTCTGACTGAAGAGGCAGTTAACTAAACTCTTTCTTTACTTTTGATTAACACTTAAATCAAAAATATAATAAAATAGATTAGTAAATCTATTATCTTGTTTAAATATTAATTAAATGAAGAAAATTCAAACTTTTTCATTTCCACAATTCGAGTTATCTTTAGGTAGGTTAAATAGATAGAATGAGTTCGTTTGCAATAATTACATATACATATTCAATCAAAATAATTTCAAATAAATATAAATTATAAAAAATTGCAAATATTTAATGATTCCGTAATAATAAAATAAAAGATTACGTTTTACTGATGTTATCTGTAGCACCCTCTGCATTGCCTAATTCACCTAATGAACGGCCTTGGGTTTAATAATCCCAGGATATGTCCTTAGTCCTAAGAAAGTCTTTGAATGTAAAAGGCTAAAATTTAGTTTAATATTTTTTAAAAGTGATGAATCACACATGAATAAAAATCACAAATTTTATATTAAAAATAGTAAAAATATAATGTATTAAGAATGTAAAAAACGAGAAATGATATTTTGAAAAGAAAAAGCAAGAAAAAATTATTGCAATTTTGTTATGTAAAAATAAAATTTTGGCCATAATTTTTTTATGTTCACGTAGGATTGGCGATAAAAAATTATTTGCAACTAATTAATTACTAATAGAGTCAGTGTCTTTCTCAAATTCTTGATTTTAATTATATAATTATCATGTTTAACTTTCTTTTTTTGAATCATCTGGGTTTTTGGCAGCAATATCTATACGAGAATAGATAACATTTCTCAAAAGATGAGATAATTCATTAATTGATCATTATGTGACTTTAATTTAATCAAGATTAAAACATTAAAAATGCATATATATTTTTTGGGACAATTAAAAAAAAACTATATACGATAAATTTTCTCGGTCTCCCTTAAATTATTTTAAAATACATTAAAAGTCTAATTAAGATTGATTTTCAAAAACTATTCCTATTGTTCAAAAAGAATAACATCAATTTAATGCAAATATTTTTTTCGAGACCTCTGTTAAAAAATTAAATTTTTTGTGACCTATAGTTCTTTTAAATAAGTGCAAACTAAGTATATATTGTACTTACAAGGGAACGATATATATATATATAATATCAGGTGTGTTTTGAACACGGAATTTTTCTTTTAATTTAAATGGTCTGTTAGATGTCTTACGGAATAATTTATACGATTTGAAATTCATTATTTATTTTAAATTTTTCGCTTAGGAAGGAGAAATGGGGTCTCTTTCAGCCACCAATCTGTGGTAGAAACAAACCTTTGCATTAAATTGATGTTGCCAATTTAATTAAGTCTTCATGACATTTCATAAAGTGGCAGGTTTCTTTGAAACTATTTGTTCTAAAAGTTGAGAAAATATTTTTCTCCTTATAATAAATAATGCTTACCGCTATCGGGTGGACTCTCAAGTTCTGATGTGGAAGTAGAGTCACTCTGTTTCGAGACGATCGCTTGGGAAGAAGTAGATTCAGGAACGAGGTTAGAGACGGGCAAAGTGGGTTGGAGCCGGGGCGCATGGGGACGTTGTTTCCGACTAGGATTCCACGAATTACAGAAACAACAATGGAACGCTACGACAAAACAAACCAAACACATATAACAAAAGCATGCAAACTATTATTATATGGTCTACATTTGTATACTATGAAATATATATTCTTAGAAGTCATGTTTACAAGTTATTTTACTTTTAAACTAGACGCACATTAGGACGAATCTGGCTTAATCGCATCGCATTGCTAAAGCCCTTCTGGAATAGATTGTCCATTAAAACTCATTTTTGCAGTGTACATCCAGCTTTATAGTTTAAGATCTATCCAATATATTGTGAGAATAACAAGAGACTTAACTTTCTAATAAAGAAATATGAAGGCAGATTGCAGCAAAAAGAAGTCCTTGCCAAAAGCCGAAAAAGGAGATGTTTCGGACAAAATTCATTATATATATATATATATATATATATATATATATATATATTCATTATAATATACTCGCATGTCACCACACAACATTAACTTTAAAAGAAATAAAGTATATGTATACCTACATACATTATATCATGACAACTTTGGGCCTGATCACAAATAGCCAAAAGTAAATGAAGATGGACCAAAAAATTTTGTCCAAAACGTCTCCTTTCGGCTTTTGGCATCCAATGGCTTCTTTTTGCTGCAATCTACCTTCTTATTCCTTTATCAACCACTGATAATACTAATCAATTAACTTTCTAATTTTGTCTGCTTTTTAGTTTTAAAGAGAATGTTTAAATAAATTATATACGAGTACATATACATATCAAAGATTGGGAAAATTTCGAATGCTAACAAAAATTTTTAAATTATTGTAGTAAATAATTAATCAAAATATTTTTTTTCTGATTAATGAATTATTATCGTTTATTTTGTGAAATAAAACCACTACATAGTTTCTTTTGTCTTGCAAAAATAAATTCCCATTAAAAATTAAAAGAGTTGACCTTTCAAAAGCAATTTTTTGATCAATAAATAGTAATTTCAACTAGAAAAGGAAAGAGAATTTGAGCCAAAAAAATGAATTAATTAATGAATTGATTAAAAAGTAATTTTAACAAACAGGAAAATTACATTTACATAAAATGAATATTTATTAATTAAAAATTTATATATTCTTATCTTCTAGACTTAAAAAAGACAGTATATATATGTGTATGTATGTATGTGTGTGTGTGTGTATGGAATGTATTTTCACGAGTTGGTCCGCGTTGATTGTTAAAATTTACTCGACATTTCTGCTCTCTTTTTGGAGTCATTTTCAAGAGTGGTGGGTTAGGAATTGATGGTGGTGGTTCGGGGCCGCAGCCTTGCGGGTCCCCAAATTTGGTCGTTGGTTTATATATTCTTATCTTCTAGACTTAGTCTCGAGGTCTAGGACGGAATTGGTTGGGTGTTGTGGTGCCGAAGTCAGCCCAAACAAAACACCACATATATATATTTATATATATATATTTTCCAAGTCAAATATAATACAACCATTTTGGAAAAAAAATTATATTTTTGAATATCTCGGCCGCCAAAAAGTCCTCACATGATGAAATTATGAATTTAAGCTTTTAATAGAATGGAAAAGATTATGATTTGCAGAAAATGACCACAGGCCCACCATTTTAGAGTTTTCAGTAGAATAGACCCCCAATAGTCCAAAAATGATGAAATTTTGAATGCCTTAATAGCTGATAAGAATTTTACTAAATACTATTAAATTAAAAACACCTAAATGACGGGTCTGGGATCAGTTTATACCAATCATAGTCTTTTCTATTCTATTAAGAGCTTAAATTCAAAATTCCATCATGTGAGGACTTTTGGTTGCCAAGATATTCAAAAATAAAATTTTTTTTTGAAATGATTGTATTTAAGTTAGAAAAGATGAGATTGACGCGGAAATGCTATATATATATATATATATATATATAACATCCTCTTGTAAAATATTTAAAATAAAAAATTTGAAATTAATGTTAGGTTTATAGTATAGGCTTCCTTTTCAATTCTTAACTAAAAAGAAGAAATTTTTTCCAATTTCCAAAAGGAAAATTAATTTTCTGAATAATGATTAAGACCGTAATATAATTGCAAGGAAATCAAGAACTTAATCCACAAGAGAAAATAAAATGTTTTAATTATTCTTCGGTATAATATAACGTATATATTTCACTATTAAGACATCATTTTAAGTATATTAAAGATATTATGGCAACATATTCAAAAAATCATTATAAAATCTCTTTTTATTATAACAACATAAGAAAAAAATATTGGATCGAATATTTGACGTTTTGATTCCCCCTCTCCCAGTAATGTAATGAAAATATCAAAGCTTTGATAATAAAAAAATATTATTCAGGACAATATGTAAAGCTTTTCTGATCCTTCATTTAAATTTTGTAATTTTGTATTAAGATTAATTCACCACAGTGATTGATAGTGTAATATTTTTAATTCTTTGAAGGTGCTTGCTTTGTGTAAAAAAAATTGCTTCACAATTTCTGTGCTCTGTGAATAAATGTGATATTTAATATCTTTCTAATCACAACAAAATTACTTACATATAGTAGAGAATTATTTAAATTATAAAATATATATATATATAATTATTATCATTATATCAATGAAAGTATTATATAAATATATAACTAAAATACAAATTTATTGATATTTTAATTATTTATTTTTTGGAGCATTAATATTGAAATAATAATTTGGAAATTAAATTTCGAGCTGGGCTGTTGAGAAGGAAATTTCATTTTATTATAATTATAAAAGATATTATAATTTTATTATATTATAGAAGATATTAAAATTAGGCAAATCCTTTATATTGTAACTATAATAATATGGAAAACATTAAATAAGAGAGAGACTTATTAATAATATAATCACTTTTAGGTCTTTTTATTAGAAAACAAATAGTATCGAATTTTATTTACACAAAGTGTTTTTTTGTACGAAGTCACATAAGTAACATCGGTCAGTAATTATCTATCAATGAATTTATTTTATTTTTACTTAGTCTTATGAATATGAATTTTTAAACAGTTAATTAATTCTTTATCTATTTCAACAGATCTATATTAAGGAGATCTCCAAAATGAGGGAGTATATGATTTACTCATACATCATTTTTAATATCTTTTCCAGAGGTCGGTATGTAAAGCAATTCACTCTCTTTGTAAATTTGCCTAAGAATGCTATTATGGAAATCGTCATAAACCAATTCTTGAGAATTTGCGTCAACCACAGAGGCTACCAATAAAAAATATATATAAAATTAAAAGTGTGGATAGGCAGCTGATTAATAAAAACAGATAAACTTATTTTTACTTTACAATTCTATTTTTAATGATTATTGCTCGGGTCTTACTCTTCCTCATAAGAAACAATGCTAACCTAAAATACATGTATAGATTCCGTTATGTATAGAAACTAACCGAAATTGCCCGAAATAATCCGAAAGCTGAAACATAGTAATTGCATGCAAGAGAAAATGTTTAGGGCTTGTTTCGGGTATACATACATAAGAAAATCTATCTATCAATTGGACATTATGGCGAAGCATTCGGTCTTTCATACCCTTTATAATAAATGCATTTCTCTTATAAGAAAGGTCAATAGAATTATCTGAATCATTCATTGACTCTCAAAATTTTAAAGTGGATGAAGAACATATCTTCAGTTTGAATTTGGGAAGATTCGAGTAAGTTTTACTGTTTTAATTAAACATCTGGCTGCCAAACATATATTACTATTAATAATATTCAACTGATCATCTCGATTTATAGTTATATCTTTTTACTTTCTTGTATACATAATATAGGGAAAATATTGTATTTGTCCAAAAATTGGATCTCGAAATTTGATTGTTCTTGATGTTTTGGATCTCCCCGAGTCCGAAAATACTATTTTTCGAATTATGTCTGTGTGTCTGTCACTGTATATGTTCGTTAACTCAACCATATTATATATATATGCATTACAGCAAAATCATTGGTATTCTGGTTGCGGGAAGATAATTCAGAAGACGAGACGAGTAAAATGTTGTATATATACATTATATCAAAATCAGAGATCGCTGTTAAAATTCGGTTTATTTCTGGCGACCAGAAGAAACGTTTTTCTATAAATCGTGGAAAAACACTTATTTATATGTTTATTTGAGAAAGTCGAGGGGAGGCCACTTCCGATTTATTATTTTTTTTTTAATTAAATTTCAAATGAAATCCAAAAGAATACAAATAAAGTTCCTTCTCAACTGTTTTTCTAATTTTGCCTGTCAATGATATATTTATCATTTAGAATAAACAAAACAAAGATCTTACCTAAATATTCAAACTCTTCTTTGAGAGCCATTCCATTGTGTGCATGACACTCCTTGCAGATGAGAGCGTACCTATTGGTTGGACCATCAGCCATAAGGAAATCAACCAATCGATCCAGGACGCCTCTTTCACTTGGAATGATGGGTCTTGCCAATTTCGGTTGTCCAGGCCTTGCCATGATCAACTGATTCGGCATCGATGACGAAGTTGACGGTGGCAGTGGCAATGAAGGATTCGCAGGGCGCAGCAAACCTTAAGTTAGAACACGCACTCATTCACACTACAAGCATGCGAGCACCAGCAAAAACACATGCAACTAATTTGAAAATAATAGTGTACTATTTTTTCTTTTGAAGTGATATATTAAAAAGATAAGAGGGGGTTAGTTGGAGTGGATATAATACTCACGAGGACTGTTGGCAACAGAGACTTCTTGGCCATTAATATTAACACGTCCCGTAAGATTAGGCCCAAGAGCGCCCGTTCCAATTGCTGGTCTTTGTGGAATTAAAGATTGTGTTGGCATACCAGGTTGGCTTCGACTTTGGCCTCCGATATTTCGGCGTTTCAGTTCTGTTCCTATTGTTCCGGGTTTTATTATTGGTGATGGAAGAGTGTTCTGAAGCAAAAAAGTTATCATTTATAAAAAGTAATTATTAATTGTAAATAGTCTCTATCATCCGACACTTGGTTAATCCGGTACTCCCCATAACCCAACACTCTATGAACTATCGGGCCGCCCACATAAAATTTTCTTGTCTATGTGTGAAAGAGATAAAGTGATATAAATAAACTTTCAGTCGCTATTTATTCGTTTGGAGGTATAGTACCTCCGTTATACTGATTTTTAAGCTTAGAGTATCTTTACTGTAAAATCAGTGAGTAAATAATAATAATATTGCTTAAATAAACTGAACGAATCGGTTTGTGATTCTATTTTTTTCATTAAATATTTAATAATCCGACAATTCTCTCTATTTCGGTCTCGTATGTATATATGGATAAAAGAGTGTCTAATAGTAGAATTGCTTTCCAAAGTTTATATATGAATTCCTTGATAATTAACTTTATACTATATAAAATTTTAATTTGATCATATTTGTGTACATGACGGCGTGGATCAACCCAACTCTCTCTATAAACGCGAGTCAAGTCAAGCCCATTGAATTTCTTTCTGATAATTTGGGAAAAGTTATTAAATTTTTTCTAATCAATTGATTGTGAAAGATTTCAAGCAATTACCATATGTGGGATTGATTTAATATATATATATATATATGTTCTGGAAAGTTTCCGCGATTGGTTGTATGTGGAATAATGTTTTACCGGGTTGGTCCCTCATCAATCAACGCCGTCCAATCCGGGAAAACATTATTCCATATAGATCAGATAAGTACCAAGAAAATTTTTTTGGGCTATTACATGTAGAAAATATTAATTCATTATTGGCTACAAAAAAATAAATTTTGACCTATAAATTTCAAATATTGATATTTTTATACATATAATTTTTTGTAAAATTGATAAATCAGAGTTAAGACAGAGATGTTGATATGCGTAGGAACTCCCTATTCTGGTAGACATTCTGCACAGCTGTAAGTTCTTAGTCACAATCTGTCTGTCTTCAACTGATGCATCAATCTCACAAACAAAATTTTGTCAAATATCCAAATGGCCTTGACATATGTCATCAGGATGAATTTTATAACTTTTATCTCTTCAACAAAAAATTCCTTGATAATTTTTGGCTGAAATCTCTCCTAGCTACACCATTGCAATTGGCTGCGAACCTTGACCTTTTTAAAATATATTAAAATATACACTCACAAAAAATTATTTTATTAAAAATAAAGTTTTGGCTAATTGGAGACATATAATTTATGTTTATATCTCATTCATATGAATCGTATAGGGCTCGAAAAATCGTCTAAAATATATTTATGTATTAAAATGTATATACAAGGGTGATCTGAAAAGTTTCCGACCCTTCACCTTCATAAACAATTATTTTGCAGAGAAAGACGCCGAGTACTATTTGGACAGGTTAAAGAGATGGGAGCATCGTATGTAGACTTACAAGGAGACTATGTAGAAAAATAAAAATAAATTTGAAGAAAAAATCTGTATCTTTGTTAGGTCGGAAACTTTTCAGACCACCCTCGTATATATATATGTAGGTATGTATTTATGATCATATTTAAAATTTCTTACCGTTCTCAATTGTTCTGGTGCAAATTTTTCTAAAATTTCTTTAGCTATTTTATAAGTCTCTTTTTCCATAACCATATTTAAAATTTCCTTTTTCTCTTCACGCATTGAATTAATCTTCTCTTCATTTTGTAAAACTTTCCTTTCATAATACCAAGAAACTATTTTCTTTACCAAGATTACTCTGTAATATTAAAAGGAAAAAAAATCGTTTAATGTTTTTATTTAGATGTCAAGGCTTAAAATATCATCTACTGCCCGTTACTATTTATAAATAAATTAAAAGACATTCAGTTCATTTGGATGAGTGTCAAATTATATTGTTATTTGGAGATTTTAGACTATTTTCTAACGAAATAAGTATTTTTTAAAAATAATATATACTTTATACTTACAAAACAGGGAATAAGAGTAGAGGTAAAATACAATAGAATTGATCTTTAAGAGATGCTGGGAAAAAATAGAAATAGAAAATTAAGGCTGTTATGACATATAATGATACAGAATAGAGAATCAGATGGCCAACTATTTTTTTATGACGTTGTTCTGTATGAATTCGATATTCTTCTATTTTGTGTATTTTCTGAAAAATTAATAAAAATTAAAATTCTATTCTATAATCTATTGTATATTTAGATTTATTTAAAAATTTGTAAATAAAATTCTAATAACCTACCTAACATACATTTTTTTTTTTTTTTAATGGTATTTTATATAAGTTTGTTTAAATCATTCTAGAGAAAAATTTCAACATTTTCGCTTGAGGGCCGTAAATTTGCTTATGATCTCAAAATGATATAAAGGGAAAGGTAGTTCAAGGCCAGAAAGAACTCTATTTTAAGTGTGACTAGATTTAGAAATTTAGATACCAGGACAAAAACCAAAGCCAAAGAAAAAACAGGACAAACAGAATATATATTTTGTATAGGAGAATCAGAAAAATGCTCATTTCAACATCGTTGATCCTATACTTACCAAATGTTAATAGAACAAATTTCAAGAATCTAGCCCCAAGAGGGCCAGAAATATAAGAAAAATAAAATGCGACATAAATACATACATATATACAAAGACATTTTTGTGTAATTTAAATTTCATGTTTTTGGGATTCTCGGAACATTTGAAACGAAGTGATTTGAAATTCAAAAGAGACCGGGCGAATTTGGATTATTTGAGTTCTTTCCGGCATATATATATGCAACAGTCCGAAACTAGTCAACTCAGCTAGAATATTCTGGTAAATTCTAACATATGATAGTGAGGTGGTTTCACTTTCAAACTTTTCCTAAAGCATTTCGGTGAATAACAGAATTTATCAATAAATATCCACAAGCCCGAAATGAATAAGTCTACCTATTTCAAATAGAAAATACAACTAATGTCATGAGAATAAAGACGTATAATTATGATTTGATAATTTGAAGGGAAAATGTTATTCTGAACATTATAAGTATTCCAAATTTAATTAGTAAATCCATATTATTATAATGTACTGGTTTTTGGGGAAGAATTTGCTGCGTAATTTGCACACCATTTTCGCCAGTTTGATTGTTAAAAAATCCAGGTCCATAAAATATGCGGACTTTTTGAAAAAATACCTATTCTGGTATCTTGAGAATAAAAAACACTCCATACCACCTGAAAAATTTGTGCGTTAAGTATAGAGGACAAGAAATAAAATACAAAAATCATTCTTTAAAAATTGGGGTGCGCAAATTACGCAAGCAAATAAGGTATATAGTTTGTCTTATAATTAAATCCCGTTTTAATATATTAAGGTTTATATATCTTTTAAAGGTATAGATTTCCTATAGTCAGGAAATTAATAGTAAAAAAAATCAAAACGAATCAAAATTAAAAGAATAGTTTTCAAAATTGATATTCTGATTTTTTAAAAATGAAATGTCATAAAATGTAATCAACAGGTTAATTTTAAAAGAATTATTTTTTCTCAGAAAAAGAAATGAATTTATTTTATAAATAGTGAAGAATTATTTCAATGTGTTGTTTTGGTTTGAGAATACACTATCGTATTGAATTATTCATTATTTAAATTTTTTTCTTTAAATTTTAATGAAAAATTATTATAAATTAAAAAAATGAAATGAAATTGAAAATTCATATTTCGATAAAAAACCATGTACCGGTATTACAAATTTATATTTCAAAGAAAAAAGGGGTTAAATATAATTTTAAATCTATAAATATAAAAAAAATTAAAAGTAAAATTAATTAATTAATTTTTATAAAATTAAAAAAATATGACAACTGAATCAGTTAAGGTTGGGTTGGCTTTTTGAAATTTATTTATATGTATATAGATATATATAAAATATTAATTAAAATTAGATGATTATAAAATACCTTCTCAAGATCTTCTAAGGTTTCTAATGTCGATTTTTTTTTCTAAAAAAAAAATGAAGATATTAATATGATGAATATATTGATATTTTAAGAGATGATGTGTTAGTCACCTACCCCAGAAAATTTCGAGTATATAACTCCCATATTTGTTGTTGTTTAATTAAATTAAATAAAAAAAAGGCTGAGTTGTATTTGAAGTAGCCGTTGACCGGTTAGACCTTGTCGTAGTCTTGAATGCTATAAATAAACTTTAAAGGCACTCTCGCGCCCCAATTGGACTAGAAGTTGATCGATTATGCATACGGTTTTGAATTTATGTTAATTGACGATTGGCATGACAAGCTAGAAGACAAATTTAGATTAAAAAGGAAATGGAATTCATTCCGAAAGAATATGACTGTCAGTATGAAGTTACGAATAGTCGAGAATAGAGAATGGCGCCATGCTACGATCAAGCCAAGTGGAGTGGTCAGCAACGATCATCGAGCAGCCAACAAGCATGCTCACTCACCATCCAAAGGGAGAGGGGGGTCAAAAGAAAACTATCGACAAGAGGAGCAACAAATCACTATCTTTTTATAAAAATGAATTTTAAAATTTACATTTATTTTAATTTATAATTATATGAACATTTCTGGTTTTATATATTAAAATATAATATTAAATTATGACTAATATTTTGTCATCATTTCATATTTTGTGCTTTTAGTGGCGCTATTTTGGTGGCGGTTAACAAAATTATTATAAATTAAAGGAGCTTGTTTTAATTAACAATTGTTCTTGGCGAAATAAAGTATATTTAAAAAAAATTTATTACTAGAGATATTTCGAATGTTGAGGTTTCAATTAAAAAAAAAAAAATTATAAAATTAATATATTACTGCAAAATCAAAGATCTCTTATTTGAAATGTTCTAATTAACAATAAGGTTAAGTAATTCACTTGAGCAGAACTAATTTTACATTTATTGTATAATATCAAATGTGAAATAATCAGTTGCAGTTTCTTTTTATTTTATTGTCTTTGGCATCTGAGGCTCTTTAGATTCTGTCCTTATTTACTTTTAATTGATTGCCAATTAATAATAAAAATGGATTTTTGTCGCTCAGGATGAGAAGCGGATCTCTACCTGTGCCAAGGGATAGGCCATATCTTTTTCTAAAACTAAAAATCTTTATTCATTGTAAACAATATTAGTTGGTTTCCTTAATCCTTAAATAAATATATACAAATAAAAAAATAAAAAGTGTTTTTATAGTTATTTTTAGTTATTTCTAATTAAAGAAGTATTAAAAATTTTTTTTTAACTAAATATCACTTTTTGATTTCTATAATTAATAAAAGAAATGGTATTTAATCAATTTTTCTATAAATGCACTTTGGCCCCTAAAGTTTATGCTTAATTGATTTATAATATATGACCCCTCTATGCTCACTCATTGAACCACAAGATTCAGAAATAAAAAACTGTGTATCTCTTTCATGTTTGATCGGTTTGAACTGAAAATATCGACAAATAACTTTTAAGAAATATAAATAATTGCTGAGATTTTGATTCCAATTCAGTAATTTTAAGGTGTACTTGAATGATGTAGCTTTTAACAAAATTGGCTATAATTTCTTGAATAAATCGAAATATTTAAATAAAATTGTACATCTCAGTTAGAAATAAATTATTTTTTTAAATTTAAATATCAATTCATTTCCCTTATCCCTTAGTGCAAAAGTATTAATAGATGTCTTGCCTTACGTTCTAAAAATACGCTTCCCGTCTTGTGCGAAATTTTTTTTTATATTATAGTGGCTACCAATTAATAAAAATAAATAAGCACGGAGACTAAATGGTCTCAGATGCCGAAAAGACAAAAAAAATACCAATTTTTATTAATTTATTTAAAATCTAATTTTTTGAATGATATAATTTTTTTGGAATGTTTTTTTTTTAGGTCTTTTTCAAGGCCATTTAGAACAGAGAGAGAGAGAGGCAGAGTGATTTTTTTTTTATTTTCGGCATCTGAGGCCATTTAGACTCCGTCCTTATTTAATTAAATTAATTGATAGCCAATGTAATTTAAATAAATTTTTGTCGCTTACGACGGGAAGCGAACCTCTGACCTTTGGTACGTGAAGCTAGACCTCTAGCTCTGCACCAAGGAACAGGGCCAGAGAGAGGCAGGGTGGTTAATATATTTTTTTTTCAATAATTACATTTTTGAAACGATTAACAATAAAAGTTTGCGTGTGTGTTAGTAGAAGCCGAGGTCCTGATTGGCTGCAAACCTGATGCTGTTACAACGGCTCTGCTGTTACTTTGCCCATCTATCAATCTCTACTTTAATAAATTTATATAATATATATAAAATTAATATTTGAGTTCATTATACTAAGGTCCTTTTTAGAGGTCCATGAATGATGTAGGTTGCGAGCCATGTTTGGAACTTTATAATTTGCAAATTTTCTCAGGAAATTTTTAAAAATAAATGGTAAAGAAAAAAACAAAGTCGATGTCCTTCTTTCAACATAACGAAGTCTCGACTCGTCATCCGTTAAATTCAGTAAGACAAAATTTCATTAATATTTTTCTATCCATAACATTTATTTCATATTTTGCGCCTAATCATTTTTAATTGCCCTGAAAATGAGTAGAAACAAAAAGGTCAAAAAGCCTTTTTTAAATCCTTGTTTTTTCTTCAATCTCATTTTAATATCTTTTTTATTTTATTGATATTCATTGTTTTTTTTTTTATTTAAAATCTGTTTTAAAATAATTTGGATGATTATTTTTAATATGTATAATAAATACAATGTATATGTAAGTCTTATCTGATTAGAAGAAATAATGTATTTCTAAGCTATCAAATTTTTCATGAAGGAATTTACTAAATGAACACGATTTATTATTAAAAGACTTCTTAATAAAGATGGTATGTATATTTAATTAACTTCTTTTTATTTTAGTTCTGATCCAACAAACTCAAAAACTTAAATTTTATGGAATACATAAACTAACTCAAAGTGAATCTGAACTAAAAGGAGCATTACAATTAAATTTTCTGTAGTAAAGTAAATATATTAATAGCTACACAATTAGCCAACAACATGAACATATATAAGGTGAGATTTATTTTTTATTATTATTTTTATTTTTTAATGATTCCCCCAAACTATTCTGCAACTCTGATAAGTGGTAATTTCTTTAAATTGGATCTGTACCAAAAGTTGTTCACATTGAAATTTTTATAAGGTGAAGTGGTAGTATGATTCAGGTCTTTTCTCGCAAACTAGCATAGATATTGCTTTAATAGGATGATTAATTAATACTTTTCAAATCTACATATACAAGCTCAAAAATATATATCTATTTATTAATTTTTTAATGACATGCTTTTGGTTTCACTTAACCTGAAATCATGAGTAGGTGAATAAGCGAACTAATATTCCCTTAATTCTTCTTTTATTAATTATCGAATTAGAAAAATCATCCAAAAAACCAAGGCAAATTTCAACCTCAAAATGCAACAAAAATATTTAATTTTACAATTAAAATTTTTCTTTAATTTTTTTTTCTTATCATCTGTTAAACATCAAAATCATCAAAATAAAATAAATTTTTATAGCAAATCGGCACGGAAAAATAGATAAATTAGATCAACTCCCACTAAAAATAATGATTTCATATGCCCTTCCTTCTTAAGGTGCTAGTCGCTAAGGGTTAATACTATTTTATTGACTTTAAAATTGATAAAGGTTTCCTACAAATACAATGGGACGAAATTAGCATGGTTTCCGAAAAAAAATAAGTGGGAACCTATAGCCGTAAATGATATGCATGATCGCGATCATTTTGAATCTAAATAAATATCTTTTCAAAAATTAAAAAAAAATTCAATAAAAAACATCTGTGAGTACACAAAGCTACAATGCCGCAACGAAATTAAATCTGTGCAAGCGCTGTAATATTAGGCTATTAAACTCAATTGGAAATTTACGGTTATTTCCTTCTCAAGCCAAAAATATACCGGTATTACATTATTTGATGCTTAGAATCATTTTATAGCCCCCTTTTGTTTAATGTTTTGGCACAGATTCTTCAAGTCACTTAGTCAATACAAATCACTTTTACACAAAAATGATCTGCGATGCCAACACACATCAAGAACCTATTTATATTTACAATATTAAAAGTGTTCTTAAATACTCGCAACATCAAATTTCATTTTCCAAGAAGACTATTGGAGCCCTCCTCTCCATTCCTGGTTTTTCAAAAATTATAATTTTTTATCAATCTTTTCTTCTTCCTTCTCGTTTTCTCTCTCATGCCATTATATTACTCTCCACCCGACTAATTTCCAATCAGAACGATAGAAATCTTTGGCGCCAAAATTCATAGCTTGGAAGGGAAGACGAGATGCCTATTAAGATCAGTTGAGGGGTACCTTTGATAGGTATACTATGCTATAGGTATACTAACATGTTTTTAGATCCTTTTTTATTTAATTATTAACTTCTCACCATTATTAATTATTCATTTATTATGTTAGTCGTTTAATATTTATAATTCACATTATGAATTTAATAGTACCGCTTTAGATACTTTAATCAGTCGAACCATAAATGCAATCTTATCTTTTGTTGGCTCTCCAGCAAAATTGACAATTCCTCTTCTGCAAATTTTTTGGAGACCTTACTATCAGTTAATCATCACTGGTCTATAGTAATATTTATGTTTCTAGGCCCTTTTTATTTAATTATTAACTTCTCTCACAATAGATGATTTAATACAAAAATATTTTACATAAAACTAAAGAATGTAATTCACAAGAAATGAGCATTTTGCTTGAATGAGAAAGGCATTTTTCTATTCTAAATCTTAAATAGGCCTAGAGCTACATATATCTCCATACCTGTTCATGTACAATATATAAATGCTTAATATTTGGATAATAGTTGAAGGCTGTTATTATTTGGGAATGAAATTAAAGTTCAACAGGCTGCAGTGTGGTGATTTTATTCGACCCTTTTGAATATAATGTTTTGGTTGGGATTGTGGCTCCTACAAGTTTCTCAGACGTTACAATTCAAAAAATTGCCTACGAAACCACATTACAACAAGCACACATGATTAAAATAAGAGTATTTAAAGACTCAAAATCTATTCTTTGCAATCGCTGTGTGTCTGAATGTGAACAAAATTACTCAAAAATGAAAAAACTTTCTTAAAGGCTAAAATTTTATATTTAAGCTAGATACCCTCTTCGCTTCCATCTCTAAGCTCTTGAATTAAAATTGGCTAAAGGATACTAGTATTTTAATGATGTACTTTTTTAGTTTTTTCGATTTTCTCAAAATTCGCTCTAACGATCATAAAACAATAATGTCAGGTAGAGGGATTAAACTGTTGGTTTTTTCTCCATACTTCCATAAATCAATAAATTATTCACTTTAATTGTTAAAGAATATATCCTATTTTTTATATAATTTTAATCCAAAATAATTAATATAAATAAATAAGAACGGAGTCTAAATGGCCTCAGATGCCAAAAGAAAAAAAAAATCGAAAATAAGTTTTAATTTAATTTTAAAACAAAACGTTAGATCAAAGGTGTGTAATGAAAAAAACCTTGACTTTCAAGTAATCCGATGGATTTATTCTCAAAGGATCGGATTTCAAATCCAAGATCAGATCTAAGATCGCGGATTTAGATTGAGATCCATTTTTTCGAAATCGGATAGGATTGAGGATCGCGATCATTTTCCTTCCCCAGATCCTTTTTTTAGAGGATTTGGCCCATCACTGGGTCATGTGTTTGATATCAGGTGTATTTGATATGACATAATCGAATCTGCACTGGCATTAGACGTTTGATCAGAGGGGCCGTATTTATAGGCAAAATATACTGAAAATAAATTTAGGGGCTTTAAAAAGGCATTTAATTTTATTTATTTGCATTCTTTTATTTAAAAAAAAGCTGCAATTATTATTAAATTATGATAAGTAAAATTTGCATTCAATTAGGGATTTGGTAAAAAAATATGAGTCAATAAGAGATTGAAGTTAAAAATCTATTTGACATATTTTTTTTATAAAAATTTTGGCATTAAAATTAATTATAATATATTTTTCAAGCAGTGGCATAGCTAGAAATATCGGTCCTTTCCGCAAGCATGGTCAGAGGGCCTCCTTCCCTTGTTGGTTATTAAAAAAACACAATTTTGGTGTTTTTTGCAAAGTGGACATACAGAGCATAAAAATACCATATATTACACATTACATGAACAGCTAACAAAAAAAACTAAGAGATAATACAGAACTAAGACAGTAGCATCTCGATATTACAGACTAATTGGCGGGAAGGAGTTTCAGATTAAGTTGAAAATCTTGAAAAAAAAATTGTTATATAAGTATGCATTATTAAATCAAATCAAACTGAAAACAATTTTTATAAATTCATAAATTAAGTTTTTGAAAATAATATTACATTTCTACCTTTTTGTTCATTTTATGCTATGAATTATTTTTTTCGAGTATTTAGGAGCATTTAATTAATTCAATGGAGAAAGGAACAAGAAGCAATTAACTTTTCAGAGCAAACATTTTCATCCCAAATTTTTTAATACCTTTCCATCTAGTTCGCCTAATTTGCAATTTGTATACATCCTTTTAGGCTAGTATCCGAAGATTTACAAACATTATAAATAATGGAACTAATGTGAATAGTGTGAATAGTAGCCGTCATTAGTGAAATAAACACTAAATAATTCTTAGAAAATGAAGTACGCCGTATCTTACTCGTTCGAATGTTTTTTCTCTTTCTTCACATTTAATCTGCGTTTTGTTCCTCTAAAATTGCAACCAAATGCAGAACATGATGGCAAAATGATTGATTTGAAATTAGGGGGTACTTTCCGGAAATAGCCGATCAAAATATGCTTCAAAACCCAACACAAGCGATCTCTCCAAGAGAGTAGCAGCAATATGCGCACTTATGTTATGCTTATTTACCAAACTTTGTTTTGTCTTGTTTTCGAATGTAGTGTGAAAGCCAAATACAGATATCCCTCCAGGCAAATAATATGATATGCCCACGAGTTAATTACAAATTTGTTCTGAAAGTATTTTTTATGCAATATTATCTATCTAGACCGGTGTTTCCCAACGTGGGGCCCACGCCCCACAGGGGGGCAATTAGAAAATGGACTCGACACGAGCTTAACCCTTTTGCTCCGGGCCATTTAAATGCAATGCTAGATTTCGGTGCCA
>JAAAKE020013796.1:0-10715 GCA_010014785.2 Anisolabis maritima
TTTCATCTAAATAAGGCCATCAAAGACTAACAAAGCTTGTATTGTTGATTTATATATTTCAAGAAAGAGACCCCAAGCAAAAATTTTGCCAAAGACACAAATTTTAATGCTTTTTTCTCTTCCAGTTATTTAGTTTTTGAAAATTTTATTAATATTAATCAATAGAATTCCAACTGGCAACCAACACAGTCCACCAATCTATAATAAATTTTGTAATAATATATATTGTAATCCATCCGGCCGTGAAAGTCGATAGTATTTTATAATATAAATACTAATAATAAAAGTGGAATATTAAATTTTTTGATATATATATATATATAATTTTCAATTGATTTGATATTCATTTGAGAGGTTTTTTATATATAGAAAAGAATCTGCGTTAACAGCATTCATATTAGATTTTATATTTTGGTATAAAAAAAAAACCATATATCACTTCATATCCAATTTCAGAGGGTTTTTTTATGCAAATCTATTTTCCGATATTTCTCAGAATTGAGTCCAAAAATGTCTCCAAAATTGTTGTTGTTGTTTTATTCTTCTATCGATGAGTTACTCAATCGTATTTATTAATATTGCACAATAAAATATTGAATTTAATTTTTAAATCTTTATTAAATAAATATTTTTTTAAATAATTTTAAACTTTTCAAATTTAATATAAATCGGATGGAAAACTTTTAAAACTTTTTTTTTCATCACCCTGTTTACTGTTTGGAAGTTTACATTTAAAAAAAAAAAAGAATATTGAGTGTAAACATTTAAAATAAAATTCAGCTCCTATAAAAACTCTTTCTTATCTATTTCTTTAAGATATTTAGTTTATCAAGAGGCTATTAATCAGAAGAAAAAATAAAGGGGTGTAAAAACCTACAAAGATTATGATATATGGGTTTTTGAAAAACAATGCATCGAGTTACGTTAAAAGAGAGTTGCATCTCTTTATTATAAAATTCTTCCCAAAAAGATTGAAATAATAAACCTAAAGAAAAGAAGTAGTGTACAGGAAAAATTCCCAAGAGAGGGGCTTGGGTTATGAAACAATTATATAAACCAGCTGGGAATGCGCAAAGCTGCATGGAGGCAACAAAGGGGCGCTTCGCTTGCAATAGTTTCAGAGTGATCGTGTGAATTTATTTATAATGGTATTCCAATCTAACGTAAAAATTGAGATATTTTGCCATAGAACGAGTTTAAAGAGTTTTGCAGATTTGTACTCCATTTTTGATGTTTTATCCGAATCCGAAGTCAAAATTTTGATTAAAAAAATAGTGTGGACAGATATGCAGACAGAAAGAATACAATAGAAAACTTTTTAAGTTCAGTGAAAAATTATATCAAAAATAAAATAAAAAATTTATACAATGATTTCTTATGAAGTGAGCTAAATGGTCACACCCGTGACAGTTTCGTATTTCAAGATGAATTAAATATTTCATGTTTATTTAAAGGATCAGGTGATATTTGAAGATCAGCGATCTAATTTTGTACAATGGTAGCAATTGAACATACCAAGATAATGTATTGGAAAAAAAATTGCTTTGTTATTAGAAAGGGAATAATAAAATAATTTTTTTATATAAAAATATATTCGAAACGCGTTAAATAAAAATACCCATATAACTCCCTCAATTGGTTACCCATCCAACTTATTTATTTATTTTTTTTTTTTTTTTTTGTTTTTAAATAAATATTGCAAAATAAAAAATTGTTTTTGTTCTTTTTTATCTTCAAATATATGTTCTCTCCCCCTCCACAACCAGGTTTATCTCTTTCTTTTGTATTTGTGACGTCATCAAAAAAATCATGTTGTTTTCAAATAAATAAATAAATATATATATGTCGATTATTTTTTGCTATAACGTTTTTTTCATTTTATTAGCAGATATCAAATAAACATTTTTATTAAAAAATTTTTTCGTAAATTTAGTTTAAGCATCTTTTATTAACACATTAAAGGGACGATTTAATGGATGTTTTTTTAGAATACGAGAAATAATATTGAGACGGTCGTTGTATAAATTAAATAAAGATCGAAGATATACTAAATAAATAACAAATAAAATGAATATTTTTAATGTAAGAATCATAAGGTATAAAATCAAATAAAATGGAAAATAAGCAAGCAATTTATTATAATTGCAAATGTCGGTCAAAAGAGTAGAAAATAAACTGATGTGGGCAGCATATAATAAAATCTCTCAAGTATGGTAATAAAAAGTATTTTATTCTTTAGTTTTTCAATTTTTTATAGATAAAAACTAAAAAAATTAATAAAAAAAAAATTCTTTTTAATAAAATTGACAATTATAATATGTTATACAGTAGGCACTCGACTTACGAATTCAATTCGTTCTGTTCGTATGTCGAACCCAGCTTTTCATTTTATTTTATGGGAAATCAATTAATCCGTTCACAGACTTAACAATTTTGAGGAAAAAATGAAAACATATATGCGTTTTTTGTAGAAATTATTTCTTTTATTTATTATTTATATTGTTATTTAATTATTTTGGATTTTTAATATAACCTGAAAAAAATGAATACATTTTTAATCATTTTAAGGCGTGTTAGTGCAATAAATTTAAATTAAAAAACGCGGCAAGTACAATGACGTTTCTAATAAAAATAAAAAATAAAAAGTTACCAAAATTGTTTTAAAAGTTCATATCTCGAGGCCTAAATACTATGGAAAAAAGTTTGTATCTGAAAAAGTTCATATGCTAAGTAGTTCAAAGAGCTCACTATACACAACTTTTATCTGAAAAGGTTTTCTCTAAATTTAATTTATTAATACTTATTCAAGTGGAATCGATAAAGTGAGACTTACTTACATGATACAAAAATTAACAATTAAATAAGAAGTCTTAAAAATTTCTTAAGTTAATTTTCGAGATCGGTTGGGAGGGGGGACAAATTTTTTGTATTAAATTATTATAAACTTGAGAGGATCCCGGCCCTGTAAAGTGGAGACATACATCAAAATTTGGTATGATTACAATACCCTCCTATGAATCGTGAAACTATTACACGGTCGTTACAAAAATCAAGAATATATATTTATTGTATATTCAAAAAGATATAATTTGTTATTTAACGGACATGTGATTTCGAATTTTACGGACATTTGGATTTATTATTACTCCCAATCGACATTTTACTATATTTTGAACCACATCCCCAGGGGGGAAAACCCCTCTGGATCACCCTAAATAAATCATACAACTTGATAATTTATCACTTATTGAAATATTTTCGATTTTACTTTTTGTGAGTGATTATAAATAGGAATTATTAGTAGAATTAAATTTTGAAAAAAGAAAATCTATTATAATAAAAAAATTAATTAATTATAATACAATATTAAATAAGAAAGTAAACATTCTAATTCTAATAATATTGAAGAAGCCTTTTGCATAAATACACAGGCTTATTGTATTATCAGCGATGGATAAAAAAATTTTGCAACTTTGGAAGTCAAGGGAGTGAGTTCAGATTTCGCGCCAGTCGGATAAAATCTATTATTAATTTGATCTTTTTTTAGAAGTTAGAATATATTATTGAGTTATGTTTATCAAAATAAATTAGACGGTATCTTTTTTTTCGTCTAATACATAACATCTAGATAAAATCCAAAAATAGTTTGTTTTTTTTTTTAATGTCTTTTTGGCATTAGAAAGCATTGAGACTCCGTCCTTATTTATTTATATTAATTGATAGCTAAAATAATATTAACAAATTTTATCTCTCAAAGTAACCTTTGATACATAGACCTCTAGTTCTGCAACAAGGGACAGGGCCCAAAAATAGTAAATTTAAAAATGTTAAAACATGAATTTTGAATTTCATGTAATTATCTATTAAGACAAAACAAGAAAATTATTTTAATCTGCATAGTAAAAGAAGTAAAAAAAAAATTTATTTTAAAGTCTCTGACTTCTTATTAAAGGGAGAGGGAGAAATTTCATTAGTAGATTTACTACGTGGCGTCCCTAGTTGGTGATCATGTCCAAACTTGACAACTTCTTCACTATCTATCGATTAAACATATCTGATACAATATATTACCTAACAAACGATATTGCTGATAAGAGATACACATTCTATTAATATTAAATTTCAATAGGTTGGATTATAATAATATATGAAATTAGAAATTATAGATATTAAAAAATAATCGGTCATATGATTCGTTTTTATTAAAGACCAATGATGTTAATCAAATGTTAGAAAATAGAATATAATCAAACTACAAAATCTCTTTAAATTATGTTACAAAAGATAAAATTACATATCAATAACAGAGTCAATTTAATTAAAATACAATGTGTAATAAATAAATTATTGATATATAAACAAAACTTCACGTCATCGCCTATCCCTTCTTCAATAGATATGACACATGTAACAAGAATTTTGAAAATATTTAAATTATTTGACATATCCATGAGAATAATACGTTTGTTAATGAATCAAATAAAATTTAAATATTGGTATTTATATGAGAAAATCTGTTAAAGTTAATACAAATGATGAAATTAAAATAAATAGAGTAAGGTAATTCGAGTGGAAGATACCACAGTTAATATTTATTTTCGATTTACCGTTAATAACATCCCTTCGAAACTGTGGGAATTAATTTTTGGATTCCTCCCTTTTGTAAATAAATATTCGATATTTTATTTTTATATTGTTTTTTTTTTTTTTTAATGATTTGTTATTAATTTTGAAAACAAGTAATTTCACTTAAGATTAGAATAAATATTCTTAAAAATAAAGAAAAATTCTCAATTTTTATTCTATTATTTAATTTATACTATGCAAGAATAATAAAACAAAGAAAATATTTATTATTGATTTAAATCAAAATATCTTTCAACGTAAATAAAAGATATTTGAAAGATTTACATAACTTTCAAATAAATACATTACTTCCAAGTTTTTGATTTTGTAAATATATTCGCGGTACGAAAAAAAAAAAATTCTCCGGTTTTTCGATTTTACTCTCTCTTTCTATTTAAAATATTAATTTTCCCTCTGTTTATTTTAATCTTTCGTTATATAAGCTTTAAAAAATCCAGGCCAATTAAAAAAAAAATTTTCCGTTTGAGATATAGATTATTTATTCATGTCAAAAATTGAATCCGCTTTAGTAAATAAATAACTCTGACATTAATAATAAATATCCGTCATAATAGTTAAACTGAGACCTCAGAAATAGAATTATAAAATATTATATCTATGCAAAACTAATTGGCTTCCAAATAGTTGAAACGCCCAAATAATTGCATTCATTTCCCGTCTCAATCCAATGAGTCATATTTGTTTTAATATGGGGAGTTTTTTAGTTTGAAAAATGACCTCTGACCTCTTCTTCTTTCGGCCATTTAATATGTTGATTATGGTTTTTAAATATTAGCAGATAAAATATTTCATTTTTTTTTTTTTTTTTTTTTGTTTGAGAAATTTATGAGGTTGCAGGTGGGTCTAATAGACAGTTGAAGAATAGGGTATAAAGAATTCTTTTTTACCTCCATATCGACACTCCAAGGGAGAAGAAAAGCAAGGGGAGAAACAAACTTTACAAGAAATAATTAAAAGTCTTATTATAACTTATATTACCTTATATTTACCTGAAAATTATTCTTTTTTTTTTTTTATTATTAATAAAAAGCCAGAGAGAAAGAAATTAATTTTTTATTCATTTTTCAAGTTCGTTTTCAATTAAGAATGATTTTGGGAAATATTGGACTTAACTTAAATAATATTATACTTTATTTAAAATATCTCTCGACGGAGGGTCCACCTGGATGACTGCAGCGTTGCCAGTGATGAACACCACTTAGGGACACCCGTAGTGTTTTTGTAAAAATGGGCATGGTTAGGATAGCGTATATTATATATTGAATATATTATGCCCCATTTGTTTAATTTATATTATATATAATCTAATCGCAAGAGTACAATTACAATAAATATATGTTGAGTCTAATGGTAAAAGGTTGAGAAATGCTGAAATAGAGCATAAATAGGGATTATAAGAAACTTAAAAATTTAGGCATCTCTAATGGGGTCATTCTTGGAAGCCTAGAGGAAGAGGGTCAAAAACGGTGCCTTCCCCCTTCTTGTGATTGGTTGGAAATGACGTTTCTTTCAACCTTCACAGTTTGGTTTTGGAGTTTCGCAAAACCAGTTTCCAGTGCCATATTCACCCCCCCCCTCCTCTCTAAAGGCAAAAAAAGTTGTAAAAAAAATTACAAAAATAATACGTTTAAATGGAATTTCTAATTAGAACCACTAAAAGAAAAGAAAAAACTAACTCTAAAAGGCATACATAAAAAATTTTATTTGCCCGCTCACCCCCCCCCCCAAAAAAAAAAAAATTCTACGCTACAGCCCATTTCATTTGTTAAGTTTATATGTGTTATATTAAATTTTTTCCAAATTGTTCAAATGATGAATGGAACGATTTGGCGTTATATTATAGTTAGAAGATATTTTAATATTCAAATCAAGTACAACTTCCGTTTCATCGATTGTCATAATTTGACGTTGCTTTAATGAATTTCAAATTTGGTTTTGATTGTCAAGTCGTTCGCTCGTTTCATGCAAACACACTTTAAACAAAAAAAAAAAAAAAGTAAAAAAAGAATGAGTAAAAAAATAATAAACGAAAAACATTTTTTTGTTATAGATATATAGACACGTTCAAAGGGTGGAGGGAAAATATAATATTCATAATTACAATTAGAGAAATTAATGATTTATTTAATTAAATTTGAAAATATTTCAAAGTTGAAAATAAATATTATATTTATAACTGAACGAGTTTATTGTTTCCGTTAGCTGTCTTATTTATCTTCAAAATTTTTTATATCATTTATCAATAAATAATTTACTTTGGAACTTTTTGTGTCAATCAGTTAATATCAATATTAATCATTAATAATATTTTTTTCTAATGGAGCGTTAGTAGCATAAGCCAGAATGAAGATAATAAAATATTCATTATAATATTAACCTAACCATAAGAAAATAATTTCATTTTTTATATATATAATTTTTGATTTATTTTTGAAATAAAAAAAGAAAATCTATAAAGCTATTGATATTAAGAGTCTCAGGGGAGCATTTCGAACATATTTTTCAAATTCAAATCGTTTTGAAATAGGGGTCAATTTATTATTTACATACCATAAATTTGATTTATGATTCTTTTTTTAATGAAACTCAAAGGTTTTATAGATTGGATTGTATTATCAAAATTTTAAATAATGGAACGAACATAACAAAATTAAATAAACTTTTGATGATTTGAGATTTCATGCAATTTTTCTCTAACAAACATTTGAATTTTAATCAATATTAAATTTTTTAATAAATGTATTAGAGTCTGTCAATATTGGATTTTTAAAATATTTTAGATGGAATATCGGATTATTATTTATTTTGTTAGTCAAAAAAGCATTTATCTATTAATTTTATAGTATAACTTATTTCTGGGTATTTTTTGCATGTTTCAGTGACTTCCAATGCCGAGAGAAGCCACGAGATGCACCATCCTGCCAAACGGTTCACAGGTTTATATACGGGCCCGTATTTTGATCCCAGCACCACCACCAACATCACCACTCAACTTGGGACCCACGCCTATCTACCATGCAAAGTAAAACAGCTAGGGAACAAATCGGTGAGTGAATTATATATATATATTAAAATACTCTACCCATAATATTGGGTTTGATTTTATTAAGAATGATCTAATATAATTAAACATAACAGATAATAAAAGATATTATCCATGAACAAAATTTGTGATCGCTAAACTTTCGCTGAAACTAAAATCATAAAGTTGTTATTAAATGTCACTGGTATAACCCGAATATATACCTTTACCAACTTTAGTGAAAATATAATTAAGTTCTACATTTTGCCTAAACTAAACTGTCTTAAAATTTGTCTCAATTTTTAATTTTACCGACTAACTGAAAGCCAGGTCGGTAAAGTTAATGTAATAAAAATCAAAATCAAAATTGAACTCATGTTGTGTTTTGAGATTCTTTGAGCCCATTTAAATACTTTTTGGAATAATATCTGTGCTTGTGTGTGGTAATTTTTTTCGTTCACGATATTTAAAAAAATAATTATTCTATTGTGTTGAAATTTTGCACACATAAAATAAAATAAAATCTTAAAAAGTAAATGAATTTCAATCTAAAGTTTTTTTTTCTTAGTTACTATATATTTTCATATATAACACTTGTATCTAAATTTGTTGCAAGTTTGATAAAAAAAATTATTTTAGGTTGCACTTGAGCATTTCTAATAGCCATTCAAATCAATAAAGGAAAGCAAAGAGTATAATTAATTAAAATATATTAATTAAAATTAATCAAATTATAGACAAAAAATAAAAATATTTTGTAGCTTAATTAATCTATCTATCCCATATTACCCTATTAATTATTAGGAAATGGTCGTTAAAGTGGAACTGGAACGTTCTGGCAAGTCCGATCGACTTGTTTTTATAAATATTAAAATATTATTATTATTATTATTATTATTA
The DNA here is from genome assembly GCA_010014785.2 of Anisolabis maritima. Classification (NCBI taxonomy): domain Eukaryota; kingdom Metazoa; phylum Arthropoda; class Insecta; order Dermaptera; family Anisolabididae; genus Anisolabis; species Anisolabis maritima. The sequence goes on from JAAAKE020013796.1 coordinate 8,570, forward strand.
ATATAATAATAAATAATATCTCATAACCAGGTTATAATTAGCATATTTTTTATTGTATTTTTTTTCGATTTGGAAGTTACTTTTATGTACAGTAGGATGTAATATTAAGTTCCATTCCCGCGTTTTCTATCTATCTATAATTTTTAAAAGAATCTGAAAATTCTTGCTATAAATTTTACTCTTCTTTTTATAAAAATTTTTTTAAATTCCTTATAAAAATAATAAACAAATATAAAACGCAGGAATGGAACTTAAAATTGTATTGTACGCCTTCTTTCATCTTTTTAGAAAAATTGGTTGCTATTAGCGTTTTTGTTAATTGAGATTACCCATACTAAGTAATTTTATTTTTATTAATACCATGAATTGGAGAAATTCGTATTTGTTTGCTAGAAGAGGGTATCTCAAACGACCAACCCACTGACTTATTGCTCCAAGAGAACGCTATCAAATCTCTACCCTGATAATATTATAGTCTTATATTATCTTAATGTTGAAATACCGATAAATGCAAATTTAAAGTTTCAAAAATATAATTAAAAAGTATATATTTATAAATAAATTATATTGTCTTGTTCTGTTTATAAAATTGCTCATTGAGAGAAACTTAGTTTTCAATGCACTTGTATAACAAAAGGTTTATGGTCCTTTATATTAGGTTTAATCACTCATAAAGAATATATCTCTCTTTTTTAGGAGGGAAGATTTTTAATAAACTTCCTATTTCAAGTGGAGAAAATAATGATTAACAAATTTATATTTAAAATAAATTCATTAAGCTAGATTTCAAAAAAAATTTTCTCCTCTTTAAACAAACGCACCAACTTTCTAACAAGTTCTTTTTTAAATTATTATATGTAGGGCTATGCGTTCTCTTTTAAAATTAAACATCTTTTACGGTTCTTTATAATAGGTTTAAAATTATTCTCCAATTCCATTCAATTTATTTTATAATTTAATCATCTCAATTCCAAGGGTAAAAAAAATCAACATTTAATTTTTGAAATTACTAATAGATCAAAATTTAGCTTTTAAAGAAATTTTGTTCAATATTACAAATTCAAAAAGGGAATCTAATTGAATTTTTTTTTCAATTAAAAAAAACCCTTGGAATCAGAATAATTGGATTATAATATAAAATGATTTAGCATTTTGTGAATAAAAACCTATTAAAAAGCCAGTAAAAGAAACCTCTTTTTTTAAATATACATAGGGAAGATTGTTTAATGCAGGGTTAACCAATGCACCTCAAAATTTGACAAATCAAATTGTTTTTACACATTGAATTAATATTTATTTATTTATAAATGATGACCAAACGAGAATAAATAAAAGTTCAAAAATTTTTCAAGCATAAACCAGTCCTTTGTTCAGGCTGATTACATATTTAATATTTCTAATTATATATAGTTCCGTTCATTTGACCGACAATCAAATGCCGGACAAATATTTTTTCTCGACAATATGTTTTAACAAATAAAAATTTTATATCTAATAGACAATCGGATTTTACTGTTTTTAATAAGTTATTATAATTATATTATAGATAAATTTTCAAATTTATAATCCGTTTTATTTATTGATTAAAATTATTTTTTTGAATTTGTTTTCCGTGGATTTAAAAAAAAAAATAATTAAGAAACATTAGTATTTTATTTATAATAAAAGTCAGTGGAGCAATTTGGAAGGGGTAGAGGTAATTGATCCTTAAAGAAAATAAAGTGTTTTTACTAAAAAATAAATATTTAAGGCTTGTTGATGAGTGTAGTAATTAATTTTTAGTTAGGGAGGGAATTCCCGGATACATCTAAGTAAAAAATAAAAACAAATATGTTCTTGTTACCGATGTTCCGCAATTCTTCAGGGCTAACAAGTAATCAAATTTTACAGTTGTTGACTACTTGTTAGCTCTGAAAAAGTGCGTGACAGGCATACGAAACGTCGGCAACGAGAATATATTGGGTTTGATTTTTTACCTGACTGCACTCGGAAATCTAATCCGTAACTCAAAAAAAATATATATATAAAAGCCTTAATCAATTGTGAAGATAGTTCGCTATTCCTCCCCCATGTGCTGCTGTCCCACCATCTTTTTTTCTCTAAATCCATCTCTTAGAAAAATGTACAGTCAATTTAATCAAATTAT